>JBBHKE010002347.1:177734-195483 GCA_037447655.1 Zygnema cylindricum
TAAAACAAAAAAAGATCTAAAACGCCGATTTTCATTTTCAACGGTGTACAAAATCTCTACTTAGTACCTCGGTTTATCTACAACCTGCACTGCACTGAGCAGCGCCTATAATAAATTAACATAAGCAGTTGACCCACCATAGAAAACTGCGGCAAGGTTATTGGAAAAATTAGTACCAAAGCGCTTTAACACAAGGAGAAGGAGAGAGAGAGGGAGAGGGAGAAGGTGGTGAATAGTAAAAAGAAGGCATAAAGTTCGTGATTAGTAACAAAAATACAAGTTAAGAAAACCTTGTGCTTAATAACTTACATAATATTAACCTGCTAGGAGCTGGTGAGGAAAGATGGAAAGGAGTGGTCGAGGATCGTCCAATTATAATACATTCAATAATTCGTGTTCCAAAAGAATTGAACATAAAAACAATGATTAGTGCTTGAAATACGGAAGAAAAATGATAAGTGGTGGAAGAGGGAGAGGGAGAGAGAGAGGAAGAGGAACACAATTTCGCGAAACCATGATTAAAAAGGTTATTGGAACGGCGTCAAAAGATACCACCCAGTTGACGAATACAATTAAATAATATCCGCGACGAGTCACGTCACGTCCAACATCTATTTGGCTCCATGATTCATCTCTAAAACATGTGGCAACTTTTACTTTTAGCCGCAAAATCTAGAAAAAAACAAAATATTAATAACAAAAACACACTCTCTACCATAGCATATGTTAACTTTCGCTACCGAACTGCTTAAGCTATCTAATTCTCTAACGACAAAAAACATAAAAACCTGTATATTTCTATTGATGGAAATACACGGGTTTCAAATGACAGTAATTTGTGTCGTCTAAGCCTCGACCTTTGGGAGCTGTACAATGATGACTGTCACGTCGTTGGTTGACCCTCGTTCAATACCAAGATTCATCAATTTCTTCGACAGCGAGTCGAGCGAAGTCTCTCTGTACAATTTTCAGAACCAAAAAAAATACCAAATACATTTTTTAAAACCAAATACATTTTTTTAGAGCCAATGCATGTTTTAAGAGCCAAACAAACTTTTTAAGAACCGCCAAATTTCTTAGGAATCAATACGGTTTTTAAAAGCGATACATTTAGAGCATAACAACAATAAGATGGCAATAGAATAACTATTTGGATTATGAACATCATTAGACAAATAAGATAATTATTTGATATTAACTAATAGGCGACAATTACGTCATACAATATGGTGAAGTCTAAAATGAAGTGAAAAAAAGTAATCAAACAACCTCGTCATCAAAAATCAATCAATCAATTTTTGTGACGTGACAAACCTCATGCCTAAATGAAAACCCGAGCTTACAGCATCACATCAAACATAAAATAGATACAGGTTTTCAAAAAAACAACAAAAACAATCTCTAAAAAACAAGAAAATGAATAGCCAAATGAGGGATCATGCGAGGGCTGAAGCCTAAACCTCAGGAGATTTTAGTGTTTTCGAGGATTCTTTAGAGCACTTCAGGGTTTTTTAAAGTTATTTAAGGTTTTTTAGGGTTTTTAAGGGGGTTGAGGGTTTTAAGGTATACTTTTCCGCTAAACACATGTCCACTGCATCTTGATTTGGAATTGCATCCCACAACCCGTTTGTTCCTATAACGACGAGCTCATCCTCTGTATTCACAAAAGTACAAAAGAATTTTTTGTGACATCTCTTATGTCACATGTTTTCTGTCACATTTGTTACGTTAAATTTCTTACAGTCTTTTGAGACAACCTTTTCCAAAGGAACTACTACTGAACATAGTGGAACCTTAGCGAGACACTTCCTTAACATTAATTTGTATACCGTCCATCGAAATTTGAGTTAGTGAAACAATAGCGTTCACATTTTATTAGAATTAACTACACTAGATTACATTTTGCGACGTGGCTAGTAATGGACCACTTAATCAAACAGTGCTATCAACACTAATGTAAGCTTCATTGAAAAAATCCATTCAACATATACCCTTTAATAATATCCCACGATTTGCTCCGAAATGTAGGTGAAGAAATAATGTAGGATAAACTGATCGATAAGACAAATTGCATGTGCACAAAATTGAAAGACTATTTCCCCATACATTGAGATAAACCTGGAAGAGAATTTGCTCTATGTTTGTTACATTCTGTCGGTTCTTTACAAATCAGTAAAGAAGCCAGTTGCCTACTTCAACATCTTTCCTAAAAATATCTCTTTCTCTTATGAGATAAAAAACCACCACAATTGAGAAAAAAAATCTCAAGTGGACCCACAAAGACCAAGTGTAGAGAGAGATAAAAGTTGTAAAATACACTTGAGAAAAAAAAAATCAATGGACTTAAGCCCTTCGAATTCCCGAAGACAAGGGGACCCAATAGTATACGATGCAAATTAACCTCATAGTGGAGAAAAGGGCACTTAAATGGACTTAAGCCCTTCGAATTCCCGAAGACAAGGGGACCCAATAGTATACGATGCAAATTAACCACATAGTGGAGAAAAGGGCACTTAATTGGACTTACGCCCTTAAATGGACTTAAATGAATTCACGAAAACAAAGGGACCACTGTAGAGTACCTAGGGAAAGATCCTCCACCGAAATGCTCGGCTCGGCCGTCAAACCGAGACCTCCGGAGGCTCCATCCCTCAATCCATCAGACCACCTGTTAACCAAAAAAGAAAGGGTTTATAAAAGTTTTTAGGGTCCATTAGACCAAGTATAAACAACAATAAGAAAGACATGAAAAAGATGAACCCGGTTTCTCAGAGTTGATCAAAATAATTGTGAACCACCATACGGAGAACATGAAAGAAGCTCAAAAGGATGTTATGGACTCGTGGGCACAAACATTTGAACCATATGTACAGCTCTACGAGGGAAAAGAACCAAAATTGATAATTTGTTCCGTATCGAAGGTTGCAATGTTGGAGGAATGTCCACTTCGGACTCCACACGTGTGTATCGACTCCACACGTGTGTATGGTAGTGTGTTTTGGGAGTGCGCCGTTTATTGCACTAAATTTTGTTCCAGGCGCTTAAATATTCAGTCTCTCGGGTAGCTCAGTTGGTAGAGCTAGCATACGGCTTACACAAGGTCCCGTGTTCAATCACTGGCTAGGGCATTTACCATAGTTTTCAGCTTGGCGCCCATGCGATATGTTGAATATCGCTGATCCTCAACATTCGAGACTCTATGTCCTCTGTTTTAGTATTTGCCACGAGTATCGTTTGAGAATGTTAGATAGGTGTAACCTTCTGGGAGTGGAAATTGACGAAAAATCCAGACGGAGAAAGAAGCAACTAAAGATGTATTTATGCATAACGCTATTTACTAAAAAGGCAACACAGTGAAAATGCCTGAAACAAATGGATGTCTGCGTTCAAGAGAAAAACGGTGACAATGTAGGGAAGTGAAATACTTCTTCAGCTCAAATTTGCTGAAATAGAATTCCCGGCAAATTTACTTCTGAAGCTCCGGGGTTCACAAATAATTTTACAAGTGATAAGGTGCACTACAAAGCGTGATTAAATAGGCATGGTAGGTAATAATCTAAACAAGAAGAAAAGGCTGGGTGGGGGCGAGATAGATGGGAAGGGGAAAAAAAGGAGAGGAAAACATATCACTTGGCAACTGATTTTCTTCTGCTCAATATATATATATATATATATATATATATAATGTCAATCGTCCGTACATATAATGTCCACTCAAATGTCAATTGTCCGTACATCTCAAATGTCAATTGCCCGTACTAACTCAAATGTCAATTGTCCGTACAACTCAAAATGTCAATTGTCCGTACAACTCAAATGTCAATTGTCCGTACAACTCAAATGTCAATTGTCCGTACAACTCAAATGTCAATTGTCCGTACAACTCAAATGTCAATTGTCCGTACAACTCAAATGTCAATTGTCCGTACAACTCAAATGTCAATTGTCCGTACAACTCAAATGTCAATTGCCCGTAAAACTCAAAATGTCAATTGTCCGTACAACTCAAATGTCAATTGTCCGTACAACTCAAATGTCAATTGCCCGTACAACTCAAATGTCAATTGCCCGTACAACTCAAATGTCAATTGTCCGTACAACTCAAATGTCAATTGTCCGTACAACTCAAATGTCAATTGTCCGTACAACTCAAATGTCAATTGTCCGTACAACTCAAATGTCAATTGTCCGTACAACTCAAATGTCAATTGTCCGTACAACTCAAATGTCAATTGCCCGTAAAACTCAAAATGTCAATTGCCCGTAAAACTCAAAATGTCAATTGCCCTTACAACTCAAATGTCAATTGTCCGTACAACTCAAATGTCAATTGTCCGTACAACTCAAATGTCAATTGTCCGTACATAAGTGGTTCGTTGTCAGGTAAGCTACACCGCCCGCCACTATTAGAAATAGTGAATTGATAGCCTTACTGCTTTACTAGAATTACCCACACTAAGTTATGTTTTGCCTCACGGCTCACCAAGGGTCACTTGACAAGTAATGTTATTAACACTCTTTTTTTATGATTTTGAGTCAAGAAAGTACTCGGTACAATCCTAGTGCCTCGCATCCTGTGCCATCGTCTTTCAGGATGGAGCGTCAGCCCTGCAAACTTGACGTCATGCCGTGAAAGCATTGAAACGTGACGTCATGTAAACGTGACGTCATGGCCGTCGCCATGAGCCCCAGCCGTACCTTCGTAACCGCAAAGGAAAAAAAGGGGAATCTTTTCTTAACGAGCAGACGACACGATTTTAGGATTTCACTCTTCGCTTTGTCCCAGCTGTAGTTCACACGTGCTAAAAACAACAGGAGACGCTATATCGGGACGCATCATAGTATGCAACTCGGTTTTTCGGAAAACATCGCCACATCGGACATTGATATACCCGAAGCGCTACGTGTCGTTACATCTAAGCTTCGATTTTGATGCTGGCCTGCTACAGTACGTGTTGTAATTTAATGTACTCTAAAGTACTGTACTATACTGTCCATACTTCCATCAATAGTTGTCCTATTCATAGGGATTTCGACTTTTTTCCGAAAACTACGTAGTATTCGTTACTTTCATACCGTTCGTTAGTTTTCGCTGTACGATGTACGAAAACGTACGAAAACCGTCCCCTTAACCCTAAAAAACCCTTAAAAGATCCTAAAAATGTATGGAAAACATACGAAAATGTATGTCGCTGTACGACATGTGTACCCTAAAAAACCTAGGAGTACGAATAATGCAAGGCAGCTGTACTGTATTTTACCGGAATGTACGAAATGCACGGGAAGTACCCTAAACACCCTAAAACCCCCCCATCACTAACCCTAAAAGTACTGATATATACGGATGACGTACCTATATGTACGACAAATGTAAGTTCGTATAACTGAAATATACGGAATAGTACAAAAAATGTACCCTACAAATCTCAGAATAATAACCGTCAAAAGTACGAAAAAATACGGACATTGTACGTAAATGTACGAATATTAGTTGGCTGTTTAACATAAATATTTGAGAACGCACGAGAATGTACCCTAAAATTCCTCAAACCTGCAAATGTATGAAATTGTACGTGTACATAGTCAGGTACGCATTTAATAACATTTTTTTCATCGTTAAATGCGTATCGTGCGTAGTATTCGTGCGTTCGTTTCGTGCGTCTTATGCGCACGGGACAACTATGCTTCCATGGTTGTAAAGTATAGTACACCAACTGAACGAAGGCTTACACGGTGTACACTACGGTGAAGTACGGTACAGTACAGTCTAGGTTCGTTACAGGTTTAAGGGACAGACAAGAATTGGTGTAGGTACCAGACGTTCTTCCGATGTTCGACCTCACAACTACACCGCCAATCGCTATTAGCGTAGAAGTTTTTTTAGCGTATACGAATAATTAGCGTGGTTTACGCTAATTGGGAGTTTGGAAATTTTCGAAGAAAACGTCTATTCTAATTATGAATTAGGTTTTATTTTTAAATAGTGTGGATAATTCTATTTGAGAATTAAAAAAAAAAGCGGGACTGAATTAGCGTACACAACGCTAATAGCGATTGGCGGTGTACAGTACACCTTGAGTCGCTATTAGGGTTAATAATTTTTAATTTTTTACATCACTCAAAACAAATTTTCTGCGTACACTCTTGTCTGATTTTTAACTATAGACCGTCAATTGGGAACTTAAAATCTTTAAATTCAATCGTAACCGTCAGATATATAAACTGATATACGTGTACTGAGAAAAGATGTTTAAGGAGACGCTTAACACTAATAATGATTCACGGTGCACTGTACATTACTGTACTGTACTGGACATCCGTAACGTAATTCTAATCGTCAAAATGAAGCGTGTGATTAAAAACTCATTTTTTTTTTTAAATTAGAGTACGGCACTGTGCTACAACTCTTTGTACAGTATGACATTTTTTTCGGAGTATAAGATAAAAAAAATTTTATGATGACGGAAGAACGTGATTAGAACTACAAAAATATGCAATAGAAAATCAGTTGTGTTATGTGTACATGGAAGCTCTCATTTTGAAAATCGCAGTTTTCCAGTTTTACTGCCCACATAATTGTTAACCGTCATTAGAACGCCACGTATGCCCTACGAACGGCTATCTTTTTTTTCGCCATTTTGTAGTTCATAGTTCACACCACAGTATACAACACACAAAAGTCAAAACTACAGTACAGTACTGTACTGTACTGTACTTTTCCCAGAATTAAAGCCGTTGACGCCTCTCTCGCATCTCCGCACGAATCGGCAAGCATCCTAGCCGTCCGTTGAAATTCGAGACGTTGAAGCGCGGGAAAACTTTTTCACTTCATCACAGAGGCTGCCCGTGCTAGACAGCGTATCATTTCGCGGATATCTTCGGCTGCCCGGAACCAAATGTTTACGTCTAAAAACATTTTTCAGCATACCATAAGTCTCCTATAAAAGCAGATCCATTCATGCAGACCTAATATGACATCTTGACAACATTTTCTGCACCATCTTCCCATCTCTCTCTCTCTCTCTTCATACCTACAGAGGAAAAAGCAGATGAGCGGAAAGACAGGCGAAGGTTAAAAGCTTAAAACTAGACAAATCTATTTGCCTAGACTGACTATTTTCACCTCCAGGGTTCCTTAGTCCTTTGTAGCATTAGGGTTTTAAGCCGACAACTGTCAGCTTCGTAAAACCTATTTGCAGGTTTCTAGCGTCCCTTTTTTAACATCTTTTTGCTGTTTTTTGTGTCTTTTACACCTTACAACTATATTTTTTTCTGAGGCTACTCTTCCTTACCTGACAAAAATCCCCAAAAATCCTCAAAACTCCTCAAAACTCCTCAAAAATACTTCAAAAATACCTCAAAAACTCCTCAAAAACTCCTCAAAACTCCTCGAAATCACCTTAAATCTCCAAAATTCCTCGAGAATCCTCCTCGAGAAACTACCTCGAAACCTTGTTTTCTTCAGCAGTTACCGTTGACCATTACTGTAACTGAAAAGAACAAAGAAACAAAAGACTTTAAGGCATGGAGAAGTATGAGATACAGGAGAAGGTGGGAGAGGGAACCTATGGCAAAGTTTACAAAGCTCGTTGTAAGGAAACCGGCCGTCTCGTCGCTTTGAAAAAGACTCGACTCGAGATGGAGGACGAGGGAGTTCCCTCGACGGCCCTTCGAGAAGTTTCCCTCTTACAGCTTCTATCTCAGAGCATATATGTCGTCGCGTAAGCCTTCTTTTGTCCTTTTGTCCTTTTTTTTGTCCTTTTCTTTGTCCTTTTCTTTGTCTTAGTCCCTTTCTTTGTCCTTTTCTTTGTCTTTTTTTCCTGCATTTGTCTTTTTGGGGGGGGAGTTTGATGGACGAAATTGACCATCCAGGAATACTTCTCGTGCCATTATTTGTCTTTTTTTATTTTAAGCTTTTGCGGCTATCTGATGTTGGGTTATTAACCTGGATTGTTTAATTTAGAATTCTTATTCTCATGCCATATTTTCCTTTTTAGTGTTGGGTTAAATTCGGATAGTAGCAAATAGATTCCTTTGGAGGAAAAAAGGATTCTGCTGGGGTTTCTGGAGGTGAATGACAGTTGTTTTTTTTTTTTGGGTCATGTGAAATATTTTCCAGCTCGTCGTTTTTTTGGGTTTTTCTTTCTTTTTTACATTTTTGGGGATCACCATAAACATCTGTACTATCAGCCGTTTTTTATTGTGTTCATGAAGGTTAAATTTTCGTTTTCTTTTCTTTCTTGTTTGTTTTATATTGTTTTTGTTTGCAGGTTGTTGTGTGTGGAACACATTGATGAGAAGGGAAAACCTATGCTTTATTTGGTTTTTGAGTATCTTGACACTGATTTGAAGAAATATATGGATACAGTTAGTAGGGGCCTTAAAACTCCTCTCCCTGCAGATACCGTCAAGGTTAGTTTTTTGGTCTTTATACTTTCTGTGAGGTTCATTTCAGGTTCACAAATCTGAAGGAGAATTTAAATCCTGTTTTGTTGAGCTTTCAAATTCTATTGGCTCGTTGTCTTTAATATGTTTGTTATGTTTCAATATGGTTGATTTGGTTAATATGTTTATTGCTATATTTATTATGTTTATTATTTAGTTCACCAAATTGTTATTATGACTAAAAAAGATGTTCTCTTCTTGTTGTCCGTTGTCAATTTGTTCGTTTGACTCACATTTTACTCGAAGCGTATTTTCTAACTTTTCTAGGGTTCTTTTACTTCATTGAAAAAAAAAATATGTGCTCGATTCACACTTCATTGAAATCTGCTTCTATTTTTTTTTACTTCAACTCTATTGAAATCCTTTTTTTTTCAGAGTTTTATGTATCAACTTTGCAAGGGAGTCGCCCACTGTCACAGTCACGGTGTGATGCACAGGTACTGTTTTCTTTTAGCAATTTTACTGGTTTTTTTTTCGTATTTTGCTTTTGAGTTGTTATCCATAACTATTTTTACTGTATTTGTGTTCTTGTTTCCAAAACACGCTTCAAGACTTTTTTGATTGTTTTCCTTCATTTTAATAGTGCTTCAATTTTAGACAACTGTAAAGCTAATACGATTCAGTTTAAGAAACATTTTTTGAACTTTAGAAAACCGTTCATAGTTCCTTCAAAATATGCTTTTGTTTGTTTATTAGTGTTTTTGGCAACTTCATATGGAGTTACGAAAGTTTAATGACTGTGTTAGTTTTTTTCTTTTTTAACAGAGATTTAAAACCCCAGAATCTCCTTGTTGATAAGGAGAAGGGTCTCTTAAAGATTGCGGATTTGGGGCTCGGTCGAGCTTTCACCGTCCCTTTGAAGAGCTATACACATGAGGTTTGTTTTTAAACTCTTTTAAACCTGTTTTTTGTCAATTCCAGTTTTTTTCAAGGCTTTTTCAGGGTTTTTTTAGGTTTTTTTTAGGCTGTTATAGTCCACTCCAATTAACTCTCTTTACCCTTTTTTTTTAAGTCGTTTAATTTTAGGCTGACCCTTTTAAGGCAGTTTTTGTCAACTTCGGTACCCTTTTATATAAAGTTGTTTACTTTTAAGTTGTTGAAGTGAAAATGTGACTCATATAGTCTGTTTTTTGGCTTTGCTTCATTGGTGGTTTATGTCACATGGAAAACACTAAAAGTGAACAGACATTAAAAACATTGTTTTTAATCTCTCCCTCTCCCTCTTCCTCATCCTCGTCCTCTCTCCCTCTCCCTCTCCAGTCTGTTAATTGGCTTTGCTTCATTGGCGGTTTTATTTCTCGTGGAAAATACTAAACTGAACAGATACTGAAATCAGTGTTTCGACTCTCTCCCTCTCCTTCTCCCTCTTCCTCTACCTTGCCAGTCTGTTTACTGGCTTTTATTTCTTGTGGAGAATACTAGACAGAACAGAAACTGAACAAAAACTGAACAGAAACTGAAAAAATGTTTTCCCTCTCCCTCTCCCTCTCTCTCTCCCTCTTTTGCAGATTGTGACCTTGTGGTACAGAGCCCCAGAGGTGTTGCTTGGAGCCACTTGCTACTCCACCCCTGTTGACATCTGGTCGGTGGGATGTATCTTTGGTAAGAAACCATAATCTTTTAGTCTTTAGTCTTTTAGTCTTTGAGGCTTTTAATATTTCAACTGTTTCAATCTTTTCATATTTGGTATCTTTTGTAACTTTCCCCACGACAATGTTGTACCGCCAGAGTCTGTGACACTTCTCTTGTTTTCTATTAACTCTAATAGTGATGGGCGGTCTAGCTGTTTAGTAGTTGCTGAATTAGAAAGCAATGAAGTTTTGTTTGTTTATCCTTGGAATATTCATAATTTCGTTGTTCAATTTTTTGGCACATTCATCATTTCAGCATTTTTGGTCTATATCGAGTTGTGGCATTTGTGGCTGACTTTATATAATCATTTTTGGCATATTCATTATCATTGTTGATTTTTTATTTATTTATTTGTTTTTTTTTTTTTTTTTTTTTTTCGGTCTATTGATGTTTGAAATTTGTGGGTGTACAGCTGAAATGGCCCGCAAGTCACCCCTTTTCCCTGGAGACTCTGAGCTTCAACAACTTTTGCACATTTTCAAGTAAGAGACGGAAGTTTTTATGTTGTGCAATTATAATGCCATATAATAAATTGTGATATCATGTAGTGCTTTTATAGTGAATACTTTATTATCGTGGCGTGAATTTGTTAACCGGGGTTGAGATCTTAATTTAATTTCTGGTTCGAAACTGCTGAAACTTATTTGTTTCTCACAATTGTTTGTTTGTTCTGTTCTTTTGTTGTTTTGTTTTGTTATTTTTTGTTGTTTGATTGTCGCTTGATGTTTGTTTTGATGATTGTTTGAAATTTGGGACGGTGATTGACAGACTTTTGGGAACACCGAACGAAACCATTTGGCCCGGAGTCTCGAAGCTTCGTGATTGGCACGAGTTTCCCCAATGGCAGCCGCAGAATATCGCTCGAGTGGTGCCCGAAATAAACGATAAGGACGGACACGGTATCAATCTTTTGAAGGTGAGAAAAGATTGATCGTAAAGAGATGTTGATCATCTACCTTCTCAGGTTCTTCACAGGTGCTTAAGATTTTGTTTTAACAAGTGGTTTTTACAAAACGATGAGAAAGTTTGTATTAGATATTTGTGTGTGTGTGTATATATATATATCTCTGTTGACTTCCTTTTGACTCTGTTTTGACTTTGTAACCCTTTGTTTCGACTTTTTCTGACTTTTTTTGTTCAGAGTATGCTGGAATACGATCCGGCTAAGCGAATATCTGCAAAGGCCGCCCTCAACCACCCGTACTTTGATGACCTGGACAAATCACAGTATTGAGAATCACAGTATTATATCGACTGTTTTTATATCAAGAAGATTAGACGAAGCTTGCGAGAAGATTGAGAGAAGATTGAAATTGTTCTGAGATTATGAGAATTTTGGGAGAAGATTGAGAGAAGATTGAATGAAGATGGGAAGAAGATTGGGAGAAGAGTGCGAGAAGATCGTTTTGAGATTGTGGGAAGATTTGGAGAAGACTGAGAAGAATGTGAAAAGATTGTTTTGAGATTTTGCCTATGAGAAGAACCTGTCTGAAAGTCGCCAGCTTTCACTCAGTTTTAGAGCTTGGACCGTAGTGAAAACAATGGCAATTTAAGCCATTTTTAGGGTTTTTTTAGGATTTTTAAGGTTTTTTTCAGTCGAAAAATGACAATCAGATATAGCACTGATGCAAGAAGGACGTGACGGTGACGGTGATATGGGCCAAGTATTGGAGGAGCTCTGTAAAAGTAGTTGGGGAGTTTTTGAGTTGGGTTTTCTAGGTTTTTAAGTTTCGATTTTCTCAGCCATATATGGGCGTTTCTTTGCTCTTTCTTTGCCGGTACCATTCAAAAATGACATTTGAAGGAAAATAGGTAGACAATTTTAAATCTTTGGTAAAATGTCTCAAAAAAGATAATATTTATTTTGTCACTTTCCCACATTCAGTGCCGGGATTTTGTAAAGAAGACTGTTCTCATTTTGAATAATCAAATAAGGCCCCGTTTCGTTATATGTGGTTTTCTTATTATATGGTCTATTTTATTCTTCCCATTTTTTTTATGGTGTACTATATATGTTATAGTTGTATTAAAAATGTATTTGAATTTTATGCCTAACACTAACAACGATGAGTTTTGTTGATGTAGGGTCGACAAAGGTCCCCGGTAGTTGTCACTCCTTTTCTGAGAGAGGAGGGAAGGAGAAGGGGGGGACATAGGAGTCCGGACCTCCTGGGGAATATAGAGTGGCCATATTGTAATATAGAGCCCTTTGTAACCATGAAACGAAAGATGAAAAACTATGGTTCAAAATCAAAACATGAAATAGAGTGGTTCAAATTGGCCTATTGAGTCACATTTAAGCATGGAGCTATTGTCTAGGATATAGATGAAAAAAAAATAGCATTAAAATTGGTTGTGTCCTAAAGCACTTTTATCACATAAAGTGGCGCGATATTGATATTGAATTGTTTACTTCTACAAAACTTTCATTTCTTCAGGTGAACTTCTTCTATATTTGCTTTTGTGTACCGAAAGCGTATTTTGGCTCGTCCAATACTAGTTCCTTGTAAAATGCGTTTTTTGTAGGTTACTAACTGTTGCACCAACACTATATGAGGTTTTTATGATACTTTCTCCCACTTTTTTTTCGCCAATTGCGGTACAAATCTCCATCGAATTTTTTTATACCCTCTCACATGGCCCATAATTTTTGTTCTAATAACTGAGGTTACTTTCCGTTTGAGTTAACATTCTCGTCATTTTCTCATATCTTCTAGTCTTTGACATCGAAAGTTAAAACGTTTTTTCCATTAACTTTTCATCCTGTCCTCCCTTACAATATTTTGATAACAACGCCAGGAATTTCTTTTGTGACAGTTTCTTTTGCCCTCTAACCACAAAATAACTAGAACAATACTAATTCTTTCTTTCTTTTTTTTAACATATAGTCCTTTAAGCTCTTCAAAGTCACTCTCGTCATTCTAAACTGAATTAGAAGTAATAGAAACCCCACACGACCGATAATAATTTCTAATAGTTTCTCTTACTCCAACAACGATTCGCACTGTAATGTTCAGACAGGACAAACCTAGCATTATTATAATAATAACTATATTTAAAGAGGTTTGTCACTAATTTTAGGGTGATCAAAATCCGAAAATTTCTCACCTTCTGTGAGGAGAATGTGAAAGTCCAGTGACTGAAAACCATACGGTTGAAAAACTAACTACACTGTATCGCCATTAGTGTATCTCTCAGTCTCTCTTTATTTCTCTACTGTCAACTCTCTTTTTTTTTTCCTTTTATCTCACCCTCTCTCCCTTTTTTGTTTTTTCTTTTGTCTACGGTCCTCTCTCCTTTTTTTCCTTCTTCGTCCTCTCTTCTTCTGTTTCTTCCTTTCTATTAGTGTTTAACACTAATAGCGATACCAGTGTACCTTTCCTTACAGATCCTCACAAAACTGTATGATAGCCTAAAAAATGTGAGTAAAATTTTCTGCAGTTTCATTACACTAATAAAATCTTGGAAACCTCCCCCTTTATGGAATTTGGTTTGAAAATTTAAACGGAATTTTGTAAAAAATAGTAAAATTCCATATTCCGAATCTAATGAAAAAATCAGCCTCCCATTCTTAATCAACTTCTCAATTAAATAATTAATCGGTTTATCAATTAATCGATTAATAAATTAATCAGTTAAATTAATCAGTTTATCTATTAGTAAATTAATCAGTTAATCTACTAATAAATTAATCGGTGAATCAATTAATCCAGTAATTAATTGATCATTTGTAACAAGTTAAAAGCTTTATTGAAAAGTACAATTGTGAACCATCCAAGTCCATGCAAAAAAAGAAAGAAGGGAAAATGGCAAAACGAAAGTAAAAAATTGCCACACGGAAAAAAAAACAAAAAGAAATGCAAAGTTTTCTTATCAATGAAAAACAAATGCAGCGAAATGACAAGTTTGGAATAACAATCATATAATAAAAAAGGAATTTTTTTTGGCATGGATAAGGGAAAGTAACAGCTTTTCACAAATTACAAACAAAATTGTACCAAAATTAGTGCACTTACAAGAATCTCAAAACAAGTAAAGCTTTGGCTAACTCTTACAGCTTTCTACATCCATAATGCACAATAAAACTTTGACTATTTAGACAAATAAACAGAAGACACCATCGCCGAGAAATCGGCAACTAATGCTTTTGAACTAAACCAGGTTTACTTTCATAAGCTACGTTGCTATGGGAACTTCGCCCCCAAAATCACTTACTCTCTCTCCCTCTCTCTCCCTCTCTCTCCCTCTCTCTTCCTCTCTCCTTCATCTCCCTCCCCCTCTCCTCCTCTCTGCCTCGCTAACTCTCTCGCTCTCTCTTTCTCTCTCACTCGTTCTCTTCCTTCAAGAGCTGTCGATCCAGTTAAACTTCCCCAAAAAGCAATACAATATGTTGCAAGTTTTTCTCTCTCTCCCTCACTCTCCCTGTCCCTCTCCCTCTCTCCCTTCTCGCCCCCTCGCTCACTCCATTCAAGCCTTGCCATCTGGTTAAGCTTCGCTAAACCATTACATCTTCACATACAATATGCTGATAGCCCTTCCTTGCCGCACCTCTCCCTCCCTCTCTCCCTCTCCCTCTCCCCCTCTCCCTCTCCCTTTAAGCCTTGTCGATCTGATCAAGCTTCCCTAAACCATTACATCTCTTACATACAATCTGCTGCAAGTCCTTCCTTGCCACACCTCTCCATCCCTCCCTCCCACTCCTTCCCCCTCTCCCTCTCCCTCTCCCTCTCCCTTTAAGCCTTGTCAATCTGGTCCAGCTTCCCTAAACCATTACATCTCTTACACACAATTTGCTGCGAGTCCTTCCTTGCCGCATTCGCCCTCAAAGCACCTCCCCCAGCCCTCACAAAACCGGCTCCGTCGCACTCTGGACAAGTGTCCTTCCTCGAAAAGAACAACGGGAACGACGAGCCAATCAGAGCAATAGCAATAGCTCCACCAATGAGATAGTTTGTCCCTTCTGCCGAGACGTCACCGACCGCGCAACGGACTCGGCTTCGGGAGACGGGGACGAGGGATTTGAGTTTTAGGGTTAAGTCGGTGGTTGCGCGGAGGGAGAGAGGGGACTTGGAGGGACCTCCGAGACTGGCGACAGGGGAGGGATGGAGAGTGAGGGCGGATTGCATTGCAGTAGCCATGGTGGAAAGCTGCAAGAAGAGAGTGAGGGAGAGAGAGAAAAAAAAAGTAGAGAAAGATGGAGAGGGGGAGGGAGAGTGAGAGAGAAAAAGATGTAGAGGTAGAGGCAGAGAGAGGGAGAGAGTGGGACAGAGAGAGGGAGAGAGTGGGACAGAGAGAGGGAGAGAGTGGGACAGAGAGAGGGAGAGAATGGGACAGAGAGAGGGAGAGAGTGGGACAGAGAGAGGGAGAGGTAGAGAGATAGGAATAGAGGAAGAGAGAGAGAGAGAGAGAGAGAGAGAGAGAGAGAGAGAGAGAGAGAGAGAGAGAGAGAGAGAGAGAGAGAGAGAGAGAGAGGAGGGAGAGAGAGTAAACCCACACAAAATGTCACAAATATACTCAGCAAAGTGTGAACTAAGACTTTAATGGAATTTAATGTAATTTCAAATTTCCTATGCCCATAATTTTCCTCCGCGCTCTCCAAATGTCCTATTAGAGCAAAAGGGAAACAATGGACCTTCTAAGCTCAGTCACTAACCTACACTATGTATCACTATTAGTGTTCATTTTTCTTCTTCTCAGTTAAATCAACTTTTCTCTGTACATTACGTGTCCGATTTTATTTGGACACGTGTCTGCCACTTGAAAGGTAGGAGCAGTAATGTACCTCTTACCTTTTTACCACAGCCGTCGGATTAATGATTCTATAGGTGTGCAAAGAGAAAAATAGGTTTGAAGGCCAAGAAAAAAAAAGAAATAATAATAAACTAGCAGAAATACACTGTGCAATGAGTGGTAAATTTTGAGAAATGCAAATTTGAACTGAGGAGATAGAAGGAGAGAAAAAACAAAACAAGAGAGATATACAGTTGTACTGCAGAAAAACCGAAACAAAAACCAAAAAGCAGAAACTGAAACAAAAACAAAAACAAAAATAAACAGAAAAATAACAAAAACTGATAATAAGAACAAGAACAGAAATACGCTTAACTGAACAGAATCACAGACAGAATGATACTAGGTGATCAGAAGGAGGAGGAGGAGGAGGAGGGAAGAGCAATAACAAACTGACCTTGACTTTTAGTAAAAGAACCAACCTCCAGAAAAAAGAAGAAAGAAAAAGGAAAACTTCTCTTAAAATTTGAAAAATGAATCAATCTTTTGGATTGTGACAGCCTATTTGTAGCTGCAGATATTCTAACCTCGGAAGTATGTTTTTAGGGTTTGTATTTTGTCCGTTCGATTATCTTTTAGATCTTAACCCTGCTGGATCACAGTCAGCTAGACGAAATTGATACAGAGCAAATACGCTCCTAGTAGTGATTTAGGGGAAAGAGGTGAAAGTACATAAACTTAACGTAATGTAAGGATTTGTACTGTATAAAATCGGTCAGGGAGAAAAAAAAGGACCAATGAGAGTTTTTTGGAAACCCTAAAAACAAACATGAGTGCAAAAAAGTACAGAATGATGATGTGAGCCTTGAAATGCCGTGTACTGTTTCTATAAAATACAGAGAATCAAAATGCAAAAGTGACTAGCATAGTAAAATGCTGACGTGGAAACCAGCTGTGATGCCACGTGAAATTTATGACACAAGCAGGGAGAAACTTGGCTGACACGTAATCTTGAAGAAGTTCGGGACGAACAGCCCACGTGACGTGACGTGGATGGATTTTCAGTTGCTCCGGCATTTAAAGATGGTCTTGAGAAGTTGAGCCGCGCAGGGAATAGTGTGTCGATTTGTGATTGGGCAAACATGCCTGGTCCAAAATCAAACCAATCACAGGATTTCTGCTATGGAACATGTGGCATTATATTAGTTGGTCGTACCATATTTGACCCGTCAGATAGATTTCGCATAGTTTTTGGACTTTTTAATTTCTACCGTACTGTGTCACACAACCGTACAGGATATGGCATGCATGAGTCTTATGGCGCCGTGATTCGCAGCAGCACTGCGAATAGCAACTAGGGTTAGGAACAGTCCTGTCGTTTGGTGTCGGCTGTCCTATTTGGTACGGTACTGTACCTCTGGCTGTAATTGGTCAAGTAACTACAGTACTGTACTTTAATGGGTACTATTTTTGAGTTGTGCATATCAAGACCAAAATGTCATTATCAAATGCGGGTGAAAACTTGAGTCAGGTAATCCGTACACATTTTTTTTTTTACAAGGATTAACGGTCACGTCACACATGAAGATTTTTTCAAGATCAACCAGAAAAAACATCAAATGCCACGCTAACATCAAATGTCATGCTTTATTGCATTACCGCTCGATCAAAGTTGATCGATTGAGCGCCGATCCCCGAACTTCGTTGACTATGAAAAATAAAAAAAAACGAAAGGTTTCATTCTGCCCGCTGCAACGATGTAACAATTTGACAAGTGTCGGCAAAATTTGGATTCCCACACCAAACCCTAGCCTTCGGTTTGTTTAGCGCGGTAACCAAACCGTACCAAAGCGGGCAAAAGTTCTGAGGATTGTACTTGACTACTTGAGCATCTAAACTTTGAACTTCGGTACGCTTTTGTACTCCCGTGCGTCACGTTTCC
>JBBHKE010002349.1:0-61320 GCA_037447655.1 Zygnema cylindricum
TGGGAAGAGAGAGAGGGGGTGAGGGGGGGGGAGAGAGAGGGGGGGAAAGATCGTGAGAGAGAGGGGGGGGAGAGAGAGAAAAAGACGTCTTTGGATAGACAGTTTGACAGCAGGTGTACTTACATAAGTTTATTAACAATAACACTACAGTGAGGAGTGAGAATACCGAGTAACTAGTATTTATTAACAATAAGAACACCAGTTTTCAAACGCCTAAATGAAGGAAGGAGCTCGTGACAAAAGAATCGATTCTTTTTTTTTAATGAATGGAGACATGATTTCATCGCTAATTTATTCAGAGATTCACGAAAGTGAAAGTGAATCTCCTATAGTTAAAAAAAAGGCAAACTGGCATTGCCTTGTGGCATTTGCCTTCTCAAACGTGACAACCGGGTTGACATTTTTTTGAGGTTTTGAGGTTTTGAGGTTTTACGGTTTTCATGTTAAGGGATCCTTAGTTAAGACTTGATAAAAAACATCTGAGATTTGTCTATTTGGTTACCGATTGATCAATGTTCATCCATAAAATAAGCCGCGGAAGTACCACAGTAGGAGAACAATGACGAGAACAATCCCAAAAGGTGCCCTTTCCGAAAGCATACAGTCAGGAAAATTACGGAAGATGGAAATCAGCATCCAAATACCCAAAATGAACGGTGCAGAAGGCACCAGCAGAGATGAAAGAAAATGAAAAGTTACAACAAGGTCGAGGTGTATTACATCAGAAAACACCCTGAAAAAAAGCATGCATTACAGTCAAGAATCAACCACAGTCAACAAAAAGAAACATGTTGCCAGGCAGCAGCATATTTCCTATATGTAGCTCTCAATGTATACATATATATATATATATATATATATATATATATCTCTCTTTCTCTCTCTCTATATATATATATATATATATATCTCTCTTTCTCTCTCTATCTCTTTCTCTCATGATTTAGGCATTATATACGCGCTCCATGCTGGAGGATTCGGTGCGCGCACATATTTAATCATAGTCATGGTCGTAATCAAAGAGATCGCTGCAGTAGCCCACCGCGGCAACGCCTATTGCATAAGCGCGGTTCGGAGAACCGACTTGCGACATTTCTGCCGATTGAAAACAAGCATAGACTGTCAAAACACATAAAACCATTCTTTTCTGACACAAAAATGAAATGAAACAAAACGTTTCTTGTATGAAAAATGAAGTTAAAATGTGAATGTTTGTTTTTAAATGAAATAGAGAGGACTGTATTGCAAATGAAGCAGAAATAAGACGCTACAGATGTTAATTAACATGACGTGAAAGCACCTGAAGACAGCCTCCATAAAAAAAGGAAGGAAGGTAACAGGACAGGAAAAGAAGTCACTTTATAGGAGAGAGACTGGACAACAGAAAAAATGGAAATGTCAGGAAATGCTTGAGATGAGAAAAAGCCCCCCTTTGAAAAAAAAGGTTCAATTGAAGCCACTCTTTAAATCAGAAGTAAACGCTACAAGGAATTTTCCAATAACAGAACAACAGCGTTCTTAGCTGGCTACTAATAAATAAACCAAAAATCAATCATCATAACAAAGACACAAAAAGAAAGCTCAAATGCTTCACAATAAAGCTTCACATTTCACGATTAGTGGTAACAGTGTAGTGCTTCAAAAAGACAAAAACCAACCAGCAAGTTTGTAAACAAACAAACTGACAGCCGGCACACAATATTGCTGCTCCTTACATTGTTATTAGAGTTAGTGTTAATTGTTACAGCGGTGATACTATTAACTACAGTATATGTTTTGCCATGTAACTCATAATGGGCCACTTAACTAAAATAACACTAATTTATAATTTCGGATTAAAAAAAAACCCACATTCGAATGTTTGTTTATTACTTTAATAGCAATGTAAAGCGTCATTTACTGCCACTGTCAAAACAAATGTACTTCTTCAATTATTGAATCAGTACATAGAATAACAGAGGACAAAAAAAGAATCACCCTTAAGAAATAGAGTTTATGCAAACATGCCAAAAACAAAAACTGCTTCAGACAAAAGTACACTGCCCATCACTATTAATGTAAAGGAATTATTAATATAATGTGGAATGAGAATGTATTACACTCATTTAATGTAGAAAGACGTGGCAGATTTTAATCCACCCCCGTAAATAGTGTTATTAATTTTTTAAAAAACATTTTTTCGGCCAAAAAAAAAAATCACGACCTAATCAATCTTTTTAACACTAATAGTGATAGGCAGTGTACTCTAAAGCATAACTCAGAGCATAAGGGTTATAAACAAAGATAAGATAAAAACTTACGGTCAAGCTTTTCTCCTGCCCCAAGAACCTCCTGGATATTTCGAGTCATTATCTGTTGAACCTCCATAAGATCATCGTTCAGTTTTGATAAATTTCTCTGAGTATGGGTATCCAAATACAGCTTCCTTGTTTTTTGTATAAAGGTATCTGCACACCAACAAGCAGACAACAATTCAACATATGAATTATATAAACCATGATATGTTATCCCATGTTATTTAACACATATTACTTTAACCCATATTCTGTACCCCATGTAATATTTAACCCATAGTATATTATTAACCCACATGTTATGTTACTCATGTTATGTTAACCCATATTATACCAACTCACATTATATATAATGTTAACCTATATATTGGCTCACATTATGTTAACCCAAGGTAACTTAAGCCAGATTATACCAGCCCATATAGATTTTATTAACCCATATTATCCCAAATTATGTTCACCAATATTTTAATCATTCGTAAAGCTACACCGCTCATCCTTATAAGTGTGAGGGATTTCTTAATGAAAATGCGAAAAGTAGAACGTATGATACTAATTTAGAATAGGAGGGCGAGGTGAATTGTCATCCACTCCCTTACATAGTGTTGTTGTTAACTCGATTTTATAATTTTCCAGCCAAAAAAAGCCACGACCAAATTAGCATCACTAACTCTTTTAACTCTAAGAGTGATACATGGTGTAGCAATAACTAAGAAAGAAGGGGCAAGGTATACCATATTTAGTACCCGCACTAAGTTAACCCATGTTATATTTAACCAATACTTGTTAACCTATATTACAATCATTCCTAAAGCTAGAAATAAGTAAGGGGGGGCAAGGCGTACCAAACTTGATAAAAGCATACGGTCGAGCAGCGGTGTCAATTGCAGTTCGATTAATCTTTTCAAATTCTCTCTGGAGTTCTTCGAGATATTGGTATGCAAGTTTCTTCGGATAGGATCGATCGGAAAGAGTGAGATAACAAACACCTCCCTCAATAATGTAGCTGCAAACAAAATAACTGTTAAGGAAAACAACAAAAATCAAAACCAGAAAACCGAATCTGAAACGTTTGGCTTTTGTTCTTCGGTTGGTTTCGACCTTTTCATTTTCCTGAGTCACCAGCTTCTTGTTAAAACGATTTAACCTCACGCAATTAAACTTGATCTGTCAGGTTCTTCTGATTTATTTTCTGAGGATGAAACACTCTCAAACCCTAACCCTAGACCTTGACGATATAGCTGCAAAAAATAAAACTGTGGAAAAAAACATACCTTTCGAGCTATTAGAGTGAATGAATGATTAGCATTGAAGAGGATTTAGTATCAACTATACTAAATTATGTTGTAACACATGGATCTTTATGGGCCGCTTAACTAAAGTATGTAATTAACACTGCTTTATGATTATCAGGGGGAAAAAAAACTGCTCTCGAATAAGAGTTATTAACCCAATAGCGATGGGCAGAGTAGAGTTTTTTTCAAGACGCAAAACGACAAGAACTAAACTGGCTGGCACCACAAATTTCTGACTCCACTTAAATTTGTTTAGTCAGATCCTTCTTGTTTTCTTCCGACATGAAGTCACTATCAAACGCTAAAAGAAAAGAAAGAAAAGAAGAGGAAATATGAACAGATTGGAAACAAAAATTCATACAATATGCAAATGCCACAACCGAACAATCGGGAAGATGATGCATAACGTAAAGCGAAAGTGAAACTGAAAAACTGAATTTTGTCATCTGAAAAGACTCAAAAAGCCAAATACTCAAAACATTTACAAAGGCATAAGAAGGTGCCGTGTGAAACCGGAACTGAAACTGAAAAGAATTAGAAAGCCAAACAGCTGGAAACATGTCTACAAAGGATAGCAACACAGTTAAACTGAAGTTTACAAAGGTTAAATCATAGTTTACAAAGGATAAAAATATAGTTTACTAAGATAAGACATAAGCTTACAAAGGAGACAACAAAGGAGACAACATAGTTAAACATTGAAAAAAAAAAGGGACAAAACATAAGTTAACAAAAAACATAATTTTACAAAGGATACTGAAAGTAGAAAGGTCCAGTCTCAATCGACATCCTCGACGCCTGTTGTTGTCCCTGAGACAATTTTTTGAACAAAGTTTTCGCTTGCATCTTGTAAATATCCAAATCTCTTTGTTCTTGTCCACTGTCTAGCCCTTCGGCCAATGGCAGCCCGTCCGTTGCTCGCGCGATTAACGTCAGCTTCACCATACTTCCTCCGGAAACCCTAGCGACTTCTTGTATAGCACAGGATGCTTTTAGGGTGTCTTGAGAGTTTTTACAGGTTTCTTGAAGGATTTCTGGCAGTTATTTAGGGTTTCGCAGGGCTTCTAAAGGTTTCAGAGTATCTAAGGCTTTTTAAGTTTTTAAGGGTTATTCAGGGTTACTTTAAGTTAATTTAAACGTTTTTTAGGGTTTTATATGAAATTATAAGAAGTAAAGCGAGTAAACTTGGAAGATGTGTGTAAAAAGTAATGTAAACGATCGGATGCTGTATGGTAATCAGAAATACTGTACTTCTGTAAAACAAGTTTTTCTAGGGATTCTTTTCGCTGGGTGCAAACGATTACGACAGCTGGACAGCATAAACAGAATCGTACAGATACGTACATGACAGTACAGCATAGCCAATCACGTTAACGACAGTACAGTACAGTGCTGGAGCGTAGACCAGTGGAACGTGTGTAATATTTAGTGTTGTGTCTCGACTCTCGAGTCTCGAGAGCCTCTAGCCGATAATCGATATATATCTCTTTCTACTCATCAGAGGTCGCAACGGTCAACCGAAACCGTGACCGACCGTTTAACCGACCGCCCGCGCCGGATCCGGAACGGATTCGGTTGACAAATTTTGGGGGTCGGGCGGTTACGGTCGGTTGATTCACCAGGAAAAAAATAACGGTCGGTTACGGTCGGTCAACCAAAAAACCAATATAAATGAAAATTTTGTACTGTCCCTATAATCATACATTTTTGTACTTTGTACTCTTTGGTATCGTGGAAGTACGTGACATCATGATTAGCATCGCAAATCTGACACGATACTGTAGTAACGCTATTCATTTCGCAATCTTAGGGAACGCGACAAAGCGTCGCAAATCTGACACGGTAGTAACACTATTAATTTCGCAAATCTTAGGGAACGCAACAAAGCGTCGCAAATCTGAGACGGTAGTACATTATTCGTTTCGCAAATCTTAAAGAACGCGACAAATCGTAATTATTGGCTTATTCATACGTCGTACATTGGTTAATTTTGTACTTTTTTGGTTACGGGCGGGCACGGTTAGTCGCGAGAAATCGAGATTCGGTTATTTTTTTTTTGTACACGTCGGTCGATTGGCAGTTAACAATTTTGGAGCGTGACATAACCAGGTCGGGCGTCGCTTACTCAGATTTTGAAAAAAACAAAACGGTCGGTTTCGGTTATGTAAAATTTTGACTTTTGCGACCTCTGCTACTCATCGATAGTCGATATATCGCTCCCCTATATCGAGAAATCTAAAATCACGATGAACTTACGATATATCCCGATGAGTTTCGGGCAGAGGTCGCAAAAGTCAAAATTTTACATAACCGAAACCGACCAATTTTTTTTTTCAAAATCTAAGTAACCGACGCCCGACCAAGTTATGTCACGCTCCAAAATTGTTAACCGTTAACCGACCGGCGTTTACGAAAATAAAAGTTAACCGAAACTCGATTTCTTCGCGACTAACCGTGCCCGCCCGTAACCGAAAAAGGACAAAATTATCTAATGTACAACGTATGAATAAGGGTATGGTTACATCAGACGAAAAGTGAGGTTTAATACATAATTTTGTACTTGCCCGTACCATGTCGTACTATATTTTCGTGAGTTTCTTTAAAACAAACATTACAGAAAATAAGATTACGATTCTCCAAGTATCCAAGAAAAGACGTCGACCGTCCGATTACATTTTGGTCTTCATCTGCAAAGCAATCGCTCCATACGCCTCTGTATTGGTGAACCCACCTCGCAGAGGTGGGTTCACCAATACAGAACCAGTCAATTTGCTACACCTCGAAGATATACACGTGCGTCAATGAAAAATGAAAATGTTCACACGCCCCCAAAGTCACGTGCCTTCAGACAAGGTGACCGTAAAATCTTTGCCGCAAAAAAATGCGGTTTTTTCCTGAAAGTCAGCATAGTGAAGGAGAACTCTGAGGTACATTGACGTCGTACACTTGCGAAGTACATGTACGTAATACGCAAGTACGGATTTCCATACGAAAATGGTCGGTTTCCAAATCTTTGACGATTTTAGAGATTTGATCGTCGACTTACGTGGAGCCACTCAAATCAGAACACGTATGTAAAAACTTATTTACAGACGTTACGCGATGTAACCGAGGCCTCTGTAATACAGAAATTTTGTTGTCCGTACTATTACAAAGACCTCCTGATGTAACCATACCCTAAGCCAATAATTACGATTTGTCACGTTCCCTTAGATTTTTGAAATGAATAGTGTTACTAACGTGTCAAATTTGCGACGCTTTGTCGCGTTCCCTAAGATTTGCGAAATAAATAGTGTACTACACCGCCAATCGCTATTCGCATAGAAGTTTCTTTAGCGCATATCAATAATTACCGTGGTTTACGCTAATTAAGAATTTGAAAATTTTGAAAAAAAAACATACATTCTAATTGTTAAATAACTCTAATTTGGGTCTTTGAAAAAAAAATGTCGGTCGCAAACATGCTTACACTAATATAGGTATTTAACAATATCTAAAAAATCGCACACAAATCGTACGTTCACACAGTCGAAACGTGGTAGCTGGACGAATATGTGCGAACGCGATATTTGGCAGCCCTATTTTATCTCATTTATAGATCGCATATTCTCATGCGTCCGCAGTTACTAAATATACTTCTTCACTTAAAAAGGTATACTTTTGTACGGTCTGACTCACACCTTACACCACACTATTTAATGACAATGTACTTTCATTTTGTGGGGGGTTTGGAACTTAACCCTAAATGGCGTACAGAACAAAATAGAATAAGCTACGCTATTGGAGAATAATAAAAAAAAAAGCGGGACGGAATTAGCGTACACTACGCAAATAGCGATTGGCGGTGTACACTGCGAATCGTAATTAGAGTAAATTACTCTGATTCGGTTGCTGGAAATTTTGACTATATCACATGAAATAGAGTAAATGATTCTAATATTTTCATTATTATATTTAAGGTAAAGTTTAATTAGCGTTTGTAATTCTAATACAGGTTTGTTTTAAATAGTCTGGAGTACGGACGACCTCCAACCATGCAAAATTGTACTTTATTAAGTAAAAAAGTACAAATAATGATTTAATACAAGTCGTTATCATGTAACTGCGTTTTAACAAACCACGTAGTGCAAACGTCATAATGACGATAAACTGTACGTTTTTCCAAATTCTGTACGAATACCTTATTTACAGTAGAGGATATTAGCGTGCCAAATTGAATACATAAATAAATTAGAGTAAACTTAATAGTTGAAAAAGCTCTATCACATAAATTAGCGTTCATTACTCTAATTTTTTTTTTTAGTTTTTGTACTCTAATTTTTTCATTACTCTAATTACGATTCGCGGTGTAGTTAACCGGAAAAAACCGGTCTGTCTTGAAATGAAAAGTGTACTACCGTGTCACAATTGCGACGCTTTTTCGTGTCCCCTAAGATTTGCGAAATAAATAGTGTTACTACCGTGTCAAATTTGCGACGCTAATCATGATGTCACGTACTTCCATGATACCAAAGAGTACTAAGTACAATAATATTGGATTTTTGTTTTTTGGTTGACCGACCGTAACCGACCGTTTTTTTTTTTTGAGGTGAATCAACTGACCGCAACCGCCCGACCCTCAAAATTTGGCAGCAGAATCCATTCCGGATTCGGTGTGGGCGGTCGATTAACGGTCGGTCACGGTTTCGGTTGATCGTTTTCTTCTTCTGGTTTCGGGTCGATAAGTATTGCGACAATCATCGGTCCGTTACATCATGAATCGCTTATAATATATAAATTATTATTGAAAATAAATAGTTAGCGTTATTAAGTCTATTTTGTAGTGTTGTGTATCAATAAAAAATTACCCCGATAACACCGATACTGATACTTATCGGTTATCAAACGGTCAAGGTCCCGATATATCGGTGTGATACAAACAAATTGCATATCGGCGATAACTTAAAGAAATATAGTATGCATACAATAGTACTTTATAACATATTGTATAATAATATTGACTTTATATAACGTTGCATGCAACGTATAAGAATTTGTTCCGTCGCTGTTTAACCGCGATTTATCACGGACATCACAGCACATAAACGTTGGCCGGCTAACTGAATAAAAATTTGACGGCAATGTACCGAATTGTACCGACAAACTGGAGAATATAGAACGGAAAAAGGCCGGCGGAAACAAAGTACAACGGACGCAAAATAACATTATGCTTGCCTCCGAAATCGAACGGACGACTTAGACTTAGAAAACATGAGCAGACGGCCAGCGTAAGCGTCGACATCCCGGAATGGCTCTTTTTCGGAGCTTATGCCACAAAAGCCGACATATTGACACGTTGCAGGTCCCCAGTGGATGTGAACGAATAAAGGGACAAAGCCATGGCGTCGGATGTGAAAGGTACATCGTTTTTACTGGAGCCGCACCAAAACTGTACATGTCTCATGGCGGCTACCGAACTTTCTGTGCTTTTACAACTGTACAATACAATGATCCGATTGGTAAACACCTCAGTATATAGGGGTCGTGAGTAGGGTTTGTCCGAGGAATATAACGTACAATTGAGTATACTCGCCGTACATTTATTTGTACGGTTTCTACAGATCTCGCCAATAGTTATCGATATCGGTGTTATCGCCGATAATAACCGATAATATTGGTTATGTCGATAACACCGATAACGATATATCGTACCAATGTATCGATTATCGGATACGGGAAAAAAGGCCCATATCGGTTATCGACAAATCCTTACCGATACACAACACTACTATTTTGGGTTCAACGGCCTAACGCTAACAAAACATTAACGTTAACTTAAAGTAACACTAATTCGTGTTATTAACTCTATTTTGAGTTAAGGGCCTAACGTCAACAAAACAATAACGTTAACTTAAAGTAACACTAATTCGTGTTATTAACTCTATTTTGAGTTAAGGGCCTAACGTCAACAAAACAATAACGTTAGCATAAAAGTAACATTAATTCGTGTTATTAACTCTATTTTGAGGTCAAAGGCCTAACGTCAACAAAACATTAACGTATACCTATACTTACATAAATTTGGATACATATTCCTATAGTCTAGCCGTTATAGCATGTGTTCACATAATCGATGTTTGAACATGTCAGAAAATATTTGCATGATTTTCCCCAATTTTATTACTAGGAATCAAATCCTAGTGCGTTTTTTACTGTCTAGCGCAACTAAGTTTCTTGTGTAAACTTTGTTATTTGACACATTTTTCCTACTTCTCTACGAAAAATGTAGCAGTTTTAGTAGGGATTGGAATATTTTGTACACTAAACTATTTAAAACCTTTCGAAATAAAGTCATTGAAACTAATTAAAGGTGAAGTTCCATTAGGGAATTGTGTAATTTACGGCATACATTACTGAGTATTATATTTTAATGTTCCATCGCTTAGAGTTTATAAACAACAAGTTGGAAATTGAGTGGTGCCACGTAAGTTCAGATCTGGTATTAAATCAAAGAATTTTCATACCCACCAATTTTGACTTAAAATTTTCCTTTGTATGGCGTGTACTAGCGTATCGAATCATCGTACGTCATAACTCCTGTACACTTCATAGGCGCCTTACCTTCTACATCAAACCATGATTTAAGGTTCATGTTTTTCCACGTGACCAAAAGCGTTGCCATAAATAGTGTAACGAAAGAACATTGCCAAAAACAAAGTGACGAAAGAGACTTACGAAATAAATTTTAGATTTCCGGTTCGATTTTGCGGGATACTCCTCCACTTTGTCCAAAGGTACATATTTAAATTTCATTCGCATGCAAAATACCTTTAAAATTTTAGTAAACAGTTTGTCGTATATAAGATTAATTCCACGAGAATAATATAAAGTGGTTAACATTGAGGGTGAAATTCCATCGGACGAAAAGTGAGGCTAATTACAAAAATCCTTAACTATTTACTGCTCGTGTTGCTCGCGTTTCCTATTTCGGAAGTTGGTGACCTATTGTTGCCACTTTTGGTTCTCTCTCATATTGTTCTACAAACACCGGTGCAGGTGGAGGAGCAGCAGTAGTAGTAGAAGTAGACATGATACACTCTCACAAGCTATCAAGAATCCTACCAAGCAATTGTTTTCAAGTGCTCACCAAATCTTATACAGGCAACCAAACTTCACAAAGCTCTAACAAAATATAGAGCAGCAAAAACAATGACAACTCCTAAAGTTTCAGCACAATTGACCCGACAACACTCAAGATATAACACTCAGAAGTTTCCCAAAAACTGTCTGCAATTTTACTACTTCCAAGTCTGGATGCATAAAATGCTCTAAGTCCTAAGGCTTATACTCTCGATGTTGTACCGCCAATACAAGTGTACCTGAGAGGTACGTCCAAAATCAACCCACCTATTCAGATCTACGTGTTCCTAATCCTGCCAACCCAATCTATCATCGTACAGTCAATGTTACTCAGAATATATTTTAAGTGATTCTACAAATAAATGTCAGCTAAGTCACTTGTGGTACTCTTATGAATCTCGTCCGTTGACTTGATTCATACCAATCGTAGCTGCGTTGACTTGTACCGAATCACATTCATATCACGCGCGATTGCGGTGTCCCGTATCGAATCATATCCAAGATAACAACACCTGCGTTGTCTCTACGGATCATATCCAAAGTAACTGCAGTTGCGCTGCTCTGTCTACATTGTAGCTGCGTTGTTCCATCTGCGTCGCAGTTGCATTGTCCTGTATTGCACTCAAGTGATGACGCATGTCCTTGTGAAACTTACGCTACAAATTACTACCTTTCTGCCATCACACTAATTTATTGAGACTTAAATTTTTCCAAAATCAACACTCCCCTAAAGCTTTAGACTCAGTGTATTAGCGAAGCTGCGATCTCAAAGCCGCGCAACTGTGATGTCACACTTAGCGCAGCATGGCAGGATAGCAGCGCAGCATGGCAACATAGTGCAACTCTGAGACCTCCATAAGACCTCAAAGTAAGCAGCTCACACGAAGCCTCTAGGATAACCCTGACCCATTTGTCTTTCAGCACGAATAACAGCCACCCTGGCAAACAAAAGCTCTGACCACCTTCATCCCTGTGAAGGCAAGAATCCCCTGAGTCGATAGCAAAAAGAATCTCTGAATTTGCTCCTCTGAGGAATACGTTATGGAGGGTCAAAGTTGACCTTTTGTACAGAAGCTCTCTGGGAGAGAGGGTCATTTCTACCAATTTTTCTAAGTCCTATCTCTCTCAAAAACTCTATCTACTGGTGTACGGCACCAATCATATTACACTTCCGTACATAAAAGTACAGCTGTCGGTGTACTTTATGTACGGAATTTGTACGACGTGGCCTAAATGTCGACACATGTCATATCCGGATTCGGTCCCGTAATTCTCGGAGATGCCGCGATCCATCGTAATTGTGCCCCGTGTCATCCAATGTGGCGATGACCACAAACCGCCAAGAATCTCTTCCGCGATCTCGGCTTTCTTTTCGGCCGTCCGATTGAATGCAAATTTCAATCGTAGCCGTCATAAATACTTGTGCGGTATTTGTTTTGTAAAAGAAAAAAAATGCGCGGTACTTGTTTCTTGTCCATACTGAAATCCGTACGTTTATATAACGGGATCTATGTAACCGTAAACATCCACCGTTAAATGAATTTTCGTACGTGGTAACATTTAAATAAATATCAAATCCAATAGTATGTATCGTAACTTCTAGCAGTTGCGTTGTCCTTTACTGCACTCAAGTGATGACGCATGTCTTTGTGAAACTTACGCTACAAATTACTACCTTTTTGCCATCACGCTAATTTACTGAGACTTAAAGTTTTTCAAAATCAACATCTCCTTGGTCGAGGAACACTTTGTTCGTCCCCACGGTGGTCTTTTCAGTTTCTAATTGTGTATTTGCCTTTCAGTGGGTCTTATAAGATGCGACACGTTCTCTTCTCCTTTTGACTCTGTGGATATGCTTGTTTTTTACACCCTTGTTACGAAATCCATTGCGGATGTCTAGGAGTGAATTTCCGATCAGGTTGTCGCTGCCATTAAAATTGAGTTTCTCGAGGCGATTCCCTTTTATTCTTACATAGTTGTCTTCTCTCTTGTGGTAAACCTAGTTTTGGGGCTCGGTTATCTGCAACACCTATTTTATCCACTCTTTGATTCACGCACGTTCATCTCACAACCCCTATTTAGTTTCGCCTTGTCCTCCCTCATCCTTTTGTACTTTGCTCACTAGTTTGCTCGTGTGGCCGTGTCTTTGAGCATAGGTGTCAATTTGCTCTGTTTCTTCCATGGGTCGAATTCATCCAGGCGCATGACACTATTTACGACGCCATTGTGATTATCGCTACGGAGGGGGATTTTTTATGCGTTGGGAGGTTTCTCTTATTATTGTTTCTCACCTCGTCGATGTTGTTTTGCTCAATGATGCTTGTCCCATCTTTGGTGACATTGTTTTGGAGAATCGTTCTTCGCCTAAAATCGTTGGTAAAGTTATTCAACTTGTTGGAGTGAACGCTCGTGATGCCGCTAAGACGAAGATGCGTGACTATGCAAACGTAGACCTTTTGGATGACTTTATTCCGATGGCGATCAAGATCTTTGGTTGTTTAGGTGTTGCATTGGACGAGATTTCCTGCACTTGTGGTGGGCGCTCGTTGGAGCGACAAGGACTTGCGAGCCCTCCTGCTTCATTCCTTGCTTCATTTTATCGTCAACCTTTATCTATAACGTTATAGCGCGTGCAAGCTTCTACCCTCATCCGATCGGCTATTGCACTTGTGGATCGTCGACTTGTTCCAAACCTTGCTCAACGTGCCTTTTGGGGCTTAGGGGACCTATAAGGTTGTTTTTCGTAAAAAAAAAAAAATTGGGGTTAGCTTTGGAGTGTTGGTTTAAATGAATAGCAATGTTTTTTCTCTTTAGGCTTGAGTGTTTTTGTTTTCGTGTCATTTTTATGTGTTCACATTGTATTTTTTGTTTTCTTTTCCTTGCTTGTAGTGTTTAAGTTTTGACCAAACTGCCCCTTTTGTACCCCTAGCCTCACATGGTTTACCATCGCGCTTTTCATTCAATTTGCCTATTTTGGTGGGTTTCAATTATAAAAATCAAAGAGCCAGGACACACTGTGTTGGTTTTTGGGAAGATTCAGTTTCGTACATGCGTGCGCGTGCATATATATTTACTTGATATACTGTGGAGATTTGAACGGATTTGCGGATTGGGGGTTTATTGCACGAGTAAATTAATTAACTAATTGAGTGGAGCGAAATGCGCTGAACAATGGACGGCGGATCGCGAAGCGATCCGATTTGAAATATTCGAAGTGTCGTTAAAATACATGAGCTGTAAAAAAATGAGGTGGTGTTTGACAACGTGTTTGCAAAGAGTACAAATTTTGTGTCCTAAGATGACCTTGTTCTCACGTATATAGTACCTAGCTGAATATTTAAGTCGAAATTGACCTGTGTGAAATTTTTTGACGATTTTTAATATCAGATCTTAGGTTACGTGGTATGACTCAATTTAGAGCATGTCGTTTATAACTTCTACGCGATAGAATATCATTCAAACTATAACAGCTCGTAATGTTGGCTGTAGAATTAAAAAATCTCATGATGAAACGTAGGCCAAATTAAAAACTTTCTATACTAACATTAACTCCATTTTGATGTGAATAACACTATTTAATGGTTTTGGGCCTAAAAAATCCTTTAACAAACTACAATACAGTACAACGTGAATCGATATTAGTGTTACAAAACAATTAGTGTAAAAAAAATGTTATCAACTCTAATTTTGGTTGAAGGCCTTCTACCAAGAAAAAAATCGCTCTAATTTATACAAAACGCTAATTTGGGTATATTTTCTCCATATTGTAGCCGTTATAGTTTGTGTTAACAAAAACGATTATTGAACAAGTGAGAAGAGGTTTTTGCTATTTTCCCTTATGTTTATGACAAGGAATCAAATTTGAGTGCGCTTTTACGTGGCGACGCACTCAATTTCATTTGTCGACGCCTTTTATGTGACACTTATTCTCTAGGTCTGTACTAGATAATGAGCTGCTTTAGTATAGACATACACATTTTGTGCACAACAATATTTAAAAACAATAGAAATTAGAGTAATTAACGCTAGTTAAACATAACCTATATTAGCGAAAAAAAAGTTTGAAAGTTATTAATTATATTATAGGTTTGAGGGTCAAAACTTGTGAGCGCCGAATTAGCGTTATTAACACTAATAGCGATTCAAGGTGTAGTAATGCTAACACTAATAATGATTAGTGGTACAAGTACACGATACTAAAAGTACCCAAAAACCACGACCACGACCTTCGGGGGTGTGGAGTTTAGTTTGTTGAGGTTGTGTAGTCAATTTGTATAGTGTCAGCTTTAGTAAATTTGCTTGATATGGCTGTTATTCTAGTTAGATTTGGTGTCTTCACGTTTTTTCTTTCCTCTAGTTTCCTTTGGCTATTTTTTAGCATTAAGCGTTTTTTTCCCTTTTTTGAACCCCTTTGTACCTTGATGAGTTTTTCCATAGCACTTTTTGGAATAAAACATTGAAACTACCCAAAAATATCCATCGCGGCCTAAAAGGCAGCACAGTACAGTAATGTACAGTACTGTACTGTAATACACACTGCAGGAAAGACAAATACAAACGCACAGTTCCGTACCATTTTATACCGTACTGTATCGTCACATGCAATCCAAAAAGTATTAAGGTACGTCCCCATGTATTAATGTATCGACTTTCTTCTGTCATTTTCACCCAAAGCGGAGTTCCGTACGATAAAAATTCAGCCGTAAAAAAAAAATCTTTAAAAGTACAGCAAACGTCAAGTCGATACTTTGAATGTACTTCATGTTTGTCGTCATGTTAACGAATTTTGGCGTTTTCTTTTTTTCGACCTCCGGGCAAGAGAATCCAACCCGTCAAAAAACTTTATCGAAAATCACCTCGCGAGTGGATTTTATGGAAAGTATCGTTCAAATAACGAATGAAAAACGACCCACGCAGGCGCCACATGAGTTGAATTTTTTTTAGGACGAGGGAGAGCACTCGCTATTTTTTCTCCTTGCCCGTCACGTGCATGTACGGAAAAGGTGAACCTGTACGGAAAAATGTGCAAGGGTGTCAGGCCTCCACTTTCATTCATGGGTCCTTTGCATAAATTTGGGCCGTTGTCGCCTCTCCCCTCTCCCGCTTACACTATCGCTTTTATCTCACACTTTTTAAAATGAGGCACGCCAATACTGTTATGAAATGAAAGATATTTGAAAAATAATTATTTTTACTACCTTTATGTATATTTTTATGCCAAGTCGAGTGAGAAAAGTCGAAAAAACGAAATGAGATAGCCATGGCAGAATGTTGTTGTATTTGTGACGTCGACGTTTTCACACGTGAGCATGGCGTCACAATGTCACAAATCCCTAAACATCTGCCATGTCATAAAATTACTAAAATCTAGACGTCTACAACTATCGTTGTTTTTGTTGGCGTCACCGATTGTCGAATAATTTGTAGTCTTCTTCATTTGTCACAAAGTTGTACCTACGTCATACAACCGACACATGTCAAAGTTCCGATTTCATTTTCGCACATTGGGACGTTTTTAAAAGTAGTACGGAACACTTTACTACAGTTCAAAATACTTTTTCAAAGTGTCGATTCCATGGGGACGTACCCTTAGGGCGTGTTCTCATGTGTTCAAGTAAAGGTTTTTTTTTGTCGTTTTGACAAAAAATGGGACTTCCAACGAGAAAATATTATGTCGTGCGACAAATGGGTAAAAATACAAGTACATTTTGCGTCATCTTGGAAATTAGAAGGTGCGACAATTTGGCGTTATTATCATCGCGACCCACTTACAGCTCATCTTCACACTTGCAATGGAATCAAATCGCGACTTGGTTTTAATCAAAATACTACCGCATTGACAAATAAAAAGCCTGGATTACACGCGTCAAACATTTTCATTTTTTTATTTTTTTTGCAGTTGGGAGAGTACAAGAAAATAAAGTTGTTTGTCCGTTTGCAAACAATTCGTTTGTTACTTTGTTTGTTTGGTTGTATGGACAAGCGGTCGGACAGGGGAAAAACTCGACGTCTACAATGTCACGCTGAACATTCAATGTCACTTTCACTACGGTACACCTTGAATCGTTATTAGCGTATAGAAATTATTAGTGTAAAAAAAAAATTAGCGTCGTTCATTCTAATTTAGTGCCAGGAGACGTGGCAGATTACGGTCCACTTCCTTAAATAGTGTAATTTATTATATTTAAGGTATCAATGTCAAAATTTTAGGGTGCCGATATAGCGTACATAAGGCTAATAACGATTCACGGTGTACAGTACATCGTGAATCGTTATTAGACTATAAAAATTATTAGTGTCAATAATGAATTAGTGTCATTGATGTTAATTTGTGTATCAATCCCATTGTGAAAAATGTTTAATCGTAATTTATCCATAACGCTGATTTAGGTATACAGAATCCGCCGTCATTACGTATATGTTAAAATAGGTTGGAGCACAAAATTTGACAATCCGTACCATGTCTCGTCCTTCCATTGTAATGAATCCATAATTCTAATTTAGGTTTATTCTAAATTCTCGACTCCACGTTTATTCTAAGCGTAGTTCTGTATGTAACAGATAAGTAAACTACAATTTCCGTATGAGTTTCGGTAACGAAGTACAGTGCTGTACGAGCATTCACATTCCGTACACCACACTATCCATGAAATGAGTACGGTTTCACCATTGACGCTAATTCACAAGAACCGTAATTAACGTCAAAGATAAATTAGATTCATTCACTGTATTTCGGGTATCAATGTCAAAATTTTGGGGTGCCGATATAGAGTACATTACTTTAATTACGATTCGCGGTGTACAGCCCATTTGTAGACGTAGGCGATTGCTTTTGTTGTCCACGTGTGGGGAGCTCCTTGGTGTCGACAATCCGCAGTATGTCAGGAGGTCGTTGTAGTGTACAAATGTCCGCAGTTTGTCCGGAGCTCGTCGGCGTCTACAAATGTCCACAGTTTGTTGGCGTCTACAGGTGTCGCAAGATATTGGCGACGTCTACAACTGTCACATATTCGATGTAATGAAGGCGCAAGTAACGATTGACATAGGCACACTTTGAAAAGTACACCGTACAATCTGCGCTAAAATCTAAAGTAGCGTTTCAAAGTTTCGGTTACATGGGAACACGCACTTAGAAACATCGAAACGCGCGCGCGCACGACACCCATTCACAGCGTGAGGTGTTTTTTTAGCCGACGAATAACAGGTGAGCTTCTCAAAGCCGACCTACGTACCGCTATTGGATGCCGCCGTTAGCCGAATCTCCGAAAGCCGTGCGATTCCGAAACAACTCGGCGGTGCAGATCGCGTACAAAGGTTCGAGCGCTTCCCTGCATCCCCGTAACGTAACCGATGGCGATGCAGGCGCTGCTGTGCGGCTGCCTCTTCTACGAGTCCTACGAGTGCAGCAAAAGGTGCTGCTGGCCGGGATCCACGGACTCGGCCGGATGGGAGGAGGCCACGGAGGAGGAGGTTGGGGAGATTAGACGACATTGCTGTAGAGTGAGAGAACCGATTCATGTTAATGATGGTTTATGAGTTTAATTTGAGGTTGAGACTGAGATGGAGACACTTTTATCTGAATTAATTATTTCCGATTTTTGGATTCTCTTTGTTGTAAAGAACGGATTTGTCATCGGATTGCCACGATTGGTGTGCTTATTTTGTCGTGTTCTAGAGCTGCATGCAAGGTCATGCTGTCAATCCACATTGTTTCTTGTGCGATATTCTTAGACTCAAAATGCATTCTTTTATTGCGTAATTTTACAAAATTCCTTGATTTGTCTCAGAGATCATTGCACAAAGCTGGTTAGATAATGCAATCCCTACTAATTCATGAAGGTGTTGGAAGGTATGAAAAAATTTAGGTTTTCTCTAAGCTAGACTCGGGTTATCAAGAGCTTGCGGTGATTATATTTACATTTTTGTGGTATGATTTCCTAAGCAATGTGCCATTATTTTGCTGAGTCATATATCTCATTCTCTTTTATTTCTCTTTATTGCCCGTTCTTCTTGCGATTGTTTCTGATTCAAATAATTTGGAGTCTTTTAAAACAACGCTTTAGATGTGATCAATTATAAATTGTAACGCGCAAATCTCTCCAACTCGTGCTATGCTTCACCGCGAATCGCTATTAATGTTAATGTTTTTTTCGCCACTTAAAACATCTTTTCTCCGTACACACTTGTCCGATTGAGGAACTGACGGTTGCGATTGAAAGGTAAGATTCTAAGCTTCCGATTGGCGGTCTCAGATTTAAAATCGGACAAGTGTGTACGGAGAAAAGATGTTTTTAGTGGCGAAAAAATTATTAACACTAATAGTGATACACGGTTTCTCGATTTGTCTCTTTCAATTCGCACTAATTTTGAATGTTCCGCTTCTGAATGCGCACTAAATTTCAATTCGTTTGACCTCTTTCAATCCGCACTTAAATAAAATTTGTTTGGTTTGTGTGCAGGTATTGGGAGCATATGTTCCAAAAATAGACCAGCTGGCAAGTACGATAAAGCCGCATGATTCAACCTTCCGAAAAGAAATGGTTTTAGTTTTTGACCATCCCCCTGTAACACAAGAGGGAGCTTGTCCTCCCTATTTTATATCCATGGACCACGAAAGAAAAGAAGTCGCGATGTATATTCGAGGACTCCATCTCGGTCATCGCCAGGATTACCGTACACTCATGAGCAACAAAAAGGGAGAGCAGGTAAAGGTTTACTATCCCAATAAGCATCAGTTTTTTGTGTTTAACCCCTAATTTTTCTTAAATATTTACTTCTATGCTATTAGAGCTAGGTTGGGATGGATTGCTTATATTTAACTTGTAGATTATTTTTTTGAAGTATGAATGAGAGTTTTGAGTTTAAAGATTAGAATTCTTCCCGTTGATATTATTAGAATTTTGAGTTTTAAGGTTTACACATTTGTAAGGTTTTTACATCTATATATCACCGTCAGAGAAATTGCTGGATTTCAGCTTTGACTCAAGAATTCGAATGGGAATTGTATATAGGCGCATGACATCCTAAATGTTGTTAAGGCAAAATTAAATGTTATCTAGAATGTTGTTAGAATGCTATCTAAAATGTTATCTATAATGCATTATCTATAATGCTATATTTAATGTTATTATCTAAAATGTTATCTAGAATGTTACCTATAACTACAATGTTATCTATTTTTTTTTTTAAATATTATTAGAATTTTATCTAGAATTTTATCTTAAAGTCGTGGAAGCTCAAGCGAAATGTTGTTTGCAATTAGAGTTCCATTTTCCATGTGGCGGCTTGAAGTTGATGCGAGAGGTTGTATGCAAATTTCCATTTTTTGTTAGATTCCATTTCTTATTAAATCTATGTTATCTGGAATGTCATCTAAAACGTTATCTAATATGTAATTGAAAATGTTATTAAAATGTTATCTCAATGTTATCTAAAATGGTATCGAAAATGTTATTAGAAGATTATCTTAAATGATATTAGAATGCTACTAGAACGTTATCTGAGTTTTATCTAAAATGTTAGTTAGAATGTTATCTATTTTTTTTTACGAATATTATTCAAAATGTTACCTAAGATGTTTTTTAAAATATTATCTAAATTGTTATCTACATTGCTTTTAGAATGTTAACTAAAATTTACAATGTTATTAGAATGTTATCGAAAATGTAATTAGAATGTCATTAAAATGTTATTAGAACGTTATCTAAATATTATCCAAAATGGAATTCAGAATGTTATCTTAAATGTTAAAGAATGTTATATATGTTCTCGAGTGTTTTGGGTTTCAATTATGTGCTACACTTTACATCGTTATTAGAATAAGTGAATTATTAAAGTTAACCCTTAGTGTCATCTAAATTGATTTACGTTTGGCCACGTGGCTCGTAAAAATACACACTCAAATTTAAGTGCTTAACTGTAACGGCGATGGGCAGTGTACCATAACATCCACTCCTATGATTTGAAAAAAAATAGTAAAAAAAGGTTGAGTTGAACCGTTTTAATATTGTTGTCGACAAACATTCACATTTTTGAAAAATGCAGGCTGCTCGATTATTCGAATAGTATTGATGCCACTTTGAGTGTCAAATTCGGTACCTTAGTTTTAAAATGCGATACTCTTGACCAGTCTACGGAAGCCGCCAGTTTTTTGTTCAATTATTAGAATAGTACTAACGCGAACTGTAGGTATCGGAATAGGTTCCTTGGCTTTGAAATGTTATGTCCGTTACCAATCAACGATAGACGCTGACTTTTTATAATTTCAAAACTTACAAAAAGTTTGGTGGGGAAACTTTAAAGTCCTATTCGTCATTTAAATCTCGATTTCTAGAACTCAAAAAACAATTATTGAACCGCTTCGAGTTTATCAAGGTAGGTATTAAGGTACACTGCCCAACGCTATTAATGTTGAAAAAATTCTGGACATTTGAAGTGCTTTTTCTTTTCAAAGTGTTTCCCGATTTTAAATTGTGACATCATGATTAAGATATGAGGCCGTTGCCTTTCCATTGTTCCATTAAAAAGAAAAATACAACTATGGAAAAAAAGTTAAAGACATTTGAGTGCTAGAAAATGTTTAGCATTAATAGTGGTGGGCAGTGGTGTCTTCAAATGTGAGTTTTTTGTTAAACAATGAGTTTCAATTCGTTTCTTAATAGCCATATGACGATAAATTTAATGTTCTTTCAGGAAAATCTGAGTAAGATTTGAATTGTGAATTTGTTACGGAGTAATCTAAGCGAAACAGGCAGGTTTAGTAAAAAGAAATGAAAAACATAAAAACTAAAACAAAAACAGAAATAAAAAAGTTTTTTTTTTTTTTGTTACGGAATGTAGGTTTGTGATGGTAGACTTGTTCACTTCGGGATGCATCGAGCGGCGAAATGGGCCATGAAGCATGCGCTGCCCATCATCCAAGCTGCTCTAAGAACCCACCCAGAGTATGCTTATTTTTCCCTCTCTCCCTTTTCTGCAACTTGTTTAGTGCTTTTTATTCCCTCCTTCCCATTTTCTGCAACTTATTTAGTGTTGGTTGCTTATTATTCCCTCTCCTTTTTTTTAACTTTTTTAGTTTGGTTGTTTCTCTCTGACGTATAATATGGAATGGATGTATCTGAGCAATTGGGCTTCTTATAAAAGACACATTTAAAATGTATAATATAGTATAATATGTACCTTGTATTCATTTTTGGAACGTTGAAGTAATTTTACAGTTTTTGAGGCATATCTCAGCATTGATCTTGGATTAGTAGGCGTGGAAATAAATCAATTTTCAAATGAAATAAGGTTAGCTTTTATGTATTTTCTCCAACCTTTGTGTTCATTTTCATCTAGTTGTCAACTTATTGGAAAACACTTCCTAAAGAAAACTTTTCCTAAACTGACATACACTTTTCATCACTACACCGTGAATCGCTATTAGTGTTAATAATAGTGTCGGTTATTTTGCCCTATCTCCCTCCTCTCTCTCTCCCTCTCTCTAGCTCTCTCTCTCTGCCTCTCACACTCTCTCTCTCTCTCTCTCTCTCTCTCTCTCTCTCCTCTCTCTCTCTCTCTCTCTCTCTCTCTCTCTCTCTCTCTCTCTCTCTCTCTCTCTCTCTCTCCCGCTCTCTCGCTCTCTCTCTCCATCCCTCGCCATTAAAAACGGTACTTGTTTTATTTTTTAACTTCAATTCTTTAAACGTTCAAAACCCACAAACCATGTCATTCGGAACTGAACTAGAACCGGTAACACTTACCATGGCCCAAATATTTATATAAAATAAAGTAAATATTTATTACGGTGCGCCATATTATATGTGGGATGTAAAACCCACGCTTATGGTTTCCTCACTCTAATAGCGACCCACAGTGTACCGGAGAAAGAATAGTTAGCATTAATGAAAACTAAGAATTAATTGTATTTGTTTTAAGGCTGGTTTATGTTAATCTATTTTTTGTCGCTCCTCATGGATTTTGACTTATATTGATTTTGACAGCATTGATTTTCTATTATTGTTTTGACATTCTTGCGTTAGACTTTCTTTAATTAGACATTATTGATTTTGACATTGTTGATTTTGACATTTTTTTATTTTTACTTAATAGATTTTTACATTCCGAAATTGGTATTACTAATTCTGACATAATTGGATTTTCCATTATTGATTTCAACATTATTGATTCTGACATTCATGATTTTTCTATTGTTTTTTCGACATTCTTAATTTTTACATTTCTGATTTTGACATTATTTACTAATTTTTGACGACATCATATTTCATGACCTATTTTGACAGTTACCGGGTCACGATAGTCGGACATTCTCTTGGAGCCGGCGTCGCGTCGATCTTCACTCTGCTTCTAGCCTTGAATTTAGAGGTGTTGAACATAGAACGCTCGAAGCTGAGGTGTTACGCTCTCGCGCCGCCACGTGTCATGGCATCTTCATTGGCAAGAGAATACAGCGACGTCATTTTCAGTGTCATCTACCAGGTTTTCATCTCAAGCTCCATGTTCTTTCGATTTTGTTGTAATACGTTCAATTTGTCGGACTGGTTTGTTTTTGATTCGTTTTTTAGCTCAACTGTTTGTTGTTCGCTTGTGGATTTGATTGATTTTATTTTTCTTCGTGATGTATATCGAACGTAATGTCGAACGCAATCTCGAACAGAATCTCAAATGAAATCTCGAACGATATATCGAGATTCTGGTATATCGTGATATGGAGTTGTTAAAAATCAATATTTATCGGATTTGCCGTTAACTATGGGCATCGCAAAAAATCGTTGATTATGGACCGGTTTTTTTTTCAAATAATCGGGTATTATACGCAATGTACGAGTACGGATTGTGCAAACCGTACGTGTCAGGATTTTCGAAATCTGAGGGTCAGAAGTGGAAATCTCATGTAAGGGAAAAGTGTAGTGTTTTGTATAAGGTCAAAACTTTTCGCGATATAACCGATATCGATACAGCGTGTATCGCTATCAGTGTTAATGTTTTTTTTGCGACTTGAAACATCTTTTCTCCGTACACAGATGTCAGGTTGTATATCTGACGGTTGCGATTGAAAGGTAAGATTCTCACCTAACAATTGGCGGTCAAAAAGTGAAAATCGGACAAATGTGTACGGAGAAAATATGTAAAATCTGTTGAAAAAAACGTTAACACTAATAGCGATACACGCTGTAGTTGTCGGTTATCGAACGGTGAGGGGTCCAATCGCTCCGGACTTTTATCGCCGACGAGTGTAAAAAGTGTAGTATACTATATTATAGTACTTTATATTATATCGTATTATATTCTATACATTATGTAGTGTGACATGCCTCTATTTCCGGCCGTTGGATGTTATTCGTTCTAACGCCTAATCTCTATTCTCAACCGTCGGATATTATTTGAAAGGGGAGCGATCGGACGATGGATTGAATCGAGCAAGATGTGCGGTTCAAAAGAGGGATGTGGTTAGGCTCACAATGAAAATATTTAATAAAAGACACCCCCAGTATCAACAAGAGGGTCGGTGCCGCAGTGTCAGCATACTGACAGCTCTACACCGTGAATCGCTATTAGCGTTAATGTTTTTTGTTGGCAATTAAAACGTCTTTTCTCGGTACACACATGTCAGATTTTGGATCTAACGGTTGCGATTGAAAGGTATCATTCTCAGCTTCCGATTGGCTATCTCAAACCGAAAATCGGACAAAAATGTACGGAGAAAAGATGCTTTAAGTGGCGAAAAAATTATTAACACTAATAGGCAATAGCGATACACGGTTGTAGTTAGAGGTCCAGGTCTTTTAGTTTTTTTTTTTTTTTTTTTTTAGCCCTCGCTGACTCATTTTTCTCAAGTATTAAGTCAGAGGTCTCAGGATCGAACCCTGGCTGGCTCAATTTCGCAGCGTGGGACGTGACAATCCCGACGCTCTGCGGAATTTGTAACAAGGCGACGTGACAGTCCCAATCATGACGTCACGATTTGAAAATTTTAAAATTTTGAGATGGGAAAAAGTATTTTTTGAGTTTCCCGAAAATGTTTCGCACTAATAGCGATCGGCAAGGTACCCTTTTCTCTCTCTTTAGATGGTGCCTTGTGTTTTTCTTTTGTAAAATTGAAATCAAGAGGGCATTTGATCTTAGGAAAAAAAAAAAACAGAAACAGTGATGGACAACAAGGAAAGTGATTAGAAACGAGAAATTCGGTAATTCAGTAATTACAGTAATTTCAGTAATTCAGTAATTTCAGTAATTTCAGCTATAATAATATCGAAATCCCTCCCTTGTTCTCCAACATAAAGTGACTTTACCAAGCGAAAAAGGATTGTAATTTGTAGTGTTGTGTATCGGCAAGAAATTTATTGCGATAACACCGATACAGATAGTTATCGGTTATCGAACGGTCAGTGGTCCCGATATATCGCTCCAAGATCAACAAATTCCTTATCGGCGATAAATGGAAAAAATATAGTACACCATATAATAGTACTTTATAATATACTGTATTATATTTTTCACTGTATATAGCGTGGCATGCCACGTGTAACAATCTGTTCCGTACACTGTAACGGAATAACGGCGGTTCAGTACAACGGAATAAACCGTACAATTGTACAGTACAAACCGTACAATTATCGGCGATTAGTTATCGGTACCGGTGTTATCGCGATGAAAAACCGATTTTCTCGGGGTTTTTTTTTATTTATGGGCGATAACACTGGTTTCGATATATCGTGCCAATATATCGATTATCGGCAAGCCAAAAAAAGGTACATATCGATTATCGGCAAAACCCTGCCGATACACAACACTAGTAATTTGACTATTAAACGTCGACTTTTCGAGCATCTTCCTTTTTTGACTACAAAGCATAGAGAACCAAATGTCTAAAGGACACGAGGAAGGAACCTCTTTTTTTTCCTTGTGTTTTTTCTCATATTTTCTTAATTTTCCTTATTTTGGTGTCAATAAAACTTGGGATTTGTTTGGGAGAATTCTCTAGGATGACTTTCTCCCCCGAATGTCGACATCGGCCGCGGGAGAAGTGCTGGGGACGGCAGTCGCATGGTAAAGTTCGAATCCACACTATATCTTGAAAGGGGCCTGCGCTGTCTCTTTTTCAAAATCTACACTATTTCTTGTGGGGGGGACCTATGAAGTTTTTTTCAAAATCCACACTATTTCTTGTAGGGGGCTAAGCTGTATCATTTTTTTCAAAATCAACACTATTTCTTGTAGGAGCCTAAGCTGTATTATTTTTTTCAAAATCCACACTATTGTGTGTAAGGGGCCTATACTGTATCTTTTTTAAAATCCGCACTACTTATTGTAAGAAAACTATGCTATTTTTTTTTTCAAAATCCACACTAGTTCTTGTAAGGGACCTATACTGTTATCTTTTTTCAAAATCCATACAGTTTCTTGTACGGAAATTCCACTGTATCTTTTTCAAACCCACACTTTTTCTTGTAAAAGGACATATGCTTTATCTCTTTTCAAAATCCACACTATTTTTTGCAAAGAACCTAGACTTCACCTTTTCCACTCTTTTTGTAAGGGGTCTTTCTGTTTTTCAAGATCCACACTATTTTATGAAAGGGGCCTATGCTGCGTCTTTTTTCATAATCAACACAATTTCCTGTACAGAACCCCCATTATACCATTTTTCAAAATCCGCACTATTTCTTGTAAGGAACATACATTATCTTTTTCCCAAAGTCTGTATGATTTTGTAATCTTTTTCCGAAATCCACACAATTTTTCTTATGGGGCCTTACTATATCTTTTTTTCAAATGCCACTCTATTTTTTGTAAGGAACATATGAACTCTTTTTTCGCACTCCACACTTGTAAAGGACCTATACTGTATCTTTCTTCAAAGTTCACACTATTTCTTGTGATAATAATAACTTTTCATCATAGTTGGGAGGAAATCCGTGAGGATTTGAAGAATCCCCGTCCCACAGCTTTTTTGAAAATCCACGCTATTTTTTGTGAAAAAAATTCCTGTTTCTATTTTCAAATTCCACACAATCTATTATTAAAAACCTATACTGATTCTTGCGTAAAATCCGCACTGTATCTTGTTGAAGATATATAATGTATCTCATTCAGTATCCACATTAAAGACCTGTAATGTATCTTCGTATATCTACACTATTTCTTGTTCGAAACTCATAATGAATCCTGTTCAATTATTTTTAGAACCTGTGACGTATCTTGTTTGAACTCCACACTATTTCATGTTAAAATCCCATGATATATCTCCTTTACGTACTTTTTCTTCCACTTTTTTTCTCTTTAACGTTTAAAACAACCACGAAAAAAAGAAAAAAAAACCTTTCCTTTTTGTTTACAGCTGTATGGCTCAAACATTAACGATGATTGATTCTTTGTATGTTTCCATATCTCTCCAGTACGGGCATATTCCTTTGCTATTATTTTGTATCGCAATGTTGCGGTTCAAATCTCCAAAAAGAGAGTTCACAACCCGATAGGGAGGAGCTTTGCCCTCCAGGGAAAATATTTCATGTTGTGTATAAGAGACCGGGATCGTGTAAGGAACAACCTCTTATTGTGAGAAAGGGACTTCCGGAAAACAGTAATTTCGATCGATTAGTGGTTTCTTGTTCGGCGACTTCCAACGATCATTCGGTTCTCGCTCTTGCGGAGCATCTCGAGGTTGGTTTTTTTTCTCACGTCCTCTTATTTGTAATACCTTGATTTCACCATACGGTTTATCGATGTTAGAGTAGATACATTATTAAGGCGTGGTTTATATCGGTGTATGATTCTACTTCAAAAGTAGTGTGGATAAGGATTATTTTATTTTTTGTACTAATATGTTGTTAAAAACTCGGAAATTTTGGGACAAAACGAAAATTCATTTAGGCCCCTTTTTTTACACATGCAAAGTATTGGTCCGTCTGGACTACCTAATTAGTTATTACAATAAGAGATACACTAATTACGCTTACAGTTTATACCTTCGGGGTTATAGTTAAATCCGTACATTTCTACATACGGTTCATTCTAAAAATGTAAAATTCACCCTCAAAATAAGGGCAAGTTTCTTCAATGTAATTAACCCATGAATCTGTTTATTCTTAGAACCAACTACACTGCTCATCGTTGTTAGCGTTAAAGATTTCTCAGTGCTAATGCGAAATTAGAATTAATAATACTAATTTAGTGGAAGAAGGCGTGGCAAATTGTAGTCCACGTCCTTAAATAATGTTGTTAACTCTATTTTGTGATTTTTGGCCAAAAAAAGTCGAGATCGAATTAGTGTTATTGACACAAATAACAATGAGCGGTGTAGCTGAAATGAGATTGATGAGAAAGGTTTCTTATTAAAAATGTTTTCATGTGTACATCGTGTAACAATGACAATTAGTGTTGTTTTAATAATGATGAACATTTTATTAGTAACAGTTACGATTTTATTAACGAGGATTTAGCGTTTTATTAATTTTAGTACGTTTTTTTCCGTTTGACAGAGATACGGCCCTTCGCCATCGACACGGGCAAAAGTACGAGAACCTCCATCCACACAAGAGATGACTTGATGTGAATCGGAAATTTCCAATTTTCTTCCTAAAGACACCCAGTGTAAATACACGCTCCTTCATAGGTTTCCCTCTTCAAATAAAGGTTGTTCAAATAAAGGTTAAGTTATTGTTTTTAAGTTGACGTTTTTTGTTTTTTTTGTATCTTATTTTTTTTGTTTTGTTTTTGTTCGATTTAAGTTCGCAGGTACAAAAGTTTCTTCCATATTGTTAAATTTTGAGTGGAATTAGAAGTTCAATAATTTGTCAGTCTTAGGTTTTAAACACGCATGTGAATCTTCGACAATATCGTCTTTTGTACTTTTTGGTTTGGTTTTTCATGTCAAACTTACCGAGGATGAGGAATGTTTTAGTTACAATTGCAATTCTCACTTGCTATGCATGTGTTTGTATTTGTACTATCATCAAAAAATGTTCAAAAGGTACTGCGATGAATTCCAAATTCAATATTTTTTGTTTTATGACTTTTTTATTATGTCATAAAACAAGTTTAATAGAATTAACTATTTTCAATTCCTTTGAAAGCGTCCAGCTCTCGAATGTGAGAGCACCCTTCAAGCATCCACCAATTTTGAGAACCTGATGTTTCAAAAAGCCGTCCAGTTTGTTTTTTTTTGTTCCCGTGTACTCAAATGGTTTACCATTGTGCTTTTGCATTTATGTCTTCCTTTAAAAAGCACAAAGAGCATTTTTTTACTTCCAAAAAGCCTAGACGCAAAGTTTTTTTGAATTTCGCTCAAACATAAACATTTTTACAACAGTAATTTTCAAGTAGGTAATTACAATTTCTGTTTTGTCGGGGTGAAACAAATCACAAGGTGTGCCCAAACATGCCTGTGGTACATGTGTACACAACCCATACCTCGAGATTATTGTGCAATGACATTACCTTTTACCTCTACATTTTGTCGCAATAAAACAGCACTTTTGACATCGACACTCGGTGAGAATATTTCTTTAACACCGTTGGAAAAAACCCTACAAAAAAGTTTAAGAACAACAATTCCCATGGAAAAGGACCAGGAAAAAAAATGCATCTGCTGCAAATGGGCCAAAAAAAAAAGCTGAAGGTGCAGATAAGACAATTATTCCTATTGATCGTCAAGTGATATTCATCGAATGTGACATTTTAATTTAAGGTTCTTCCGTAATTTTTGAGCGACTTTTTTTTGGATTTGTAAATTCCAACAACTCTAAACTACGACATCTTTCACCCCCTTTTTACCACTGACATTTTCCCAATAAATTAGTATAAGAGTAATAAATTAAATTGAGGAACTCAACCTTATATTTTAACTAATTTTTAACAGCCCATACTACATGGGTTTTGGGCATTTCGTAGGCAAAAACAGACTTTGCATAGTATATGGACCTACAATTATGAAAATTAAAACCTTTTCACAACACTACTTGAGGACGAAATAAACATTTTTGAGTCCACATCAGTGCTTGAGAAGGTTGAGATCCACAGATTTCTTCAAAAAAGAATCAAAATCACAAGAAACATAAAAAAAATCTAAAATATTCTTAGCACTTAAAAACACAAAAAGTCCAAAATCAGGAAGAAATCCCAAAAGACAAACGACTGATGTGAAGATCCAAACGGCCCAACTGTGTCAAAATTTGTCCTATTATATAAAAAACATTCCTATACATTAGAAATAAACCCTGTTACTTCGCCAAACCGGAAAAAAACATAGTTTTTCACTTACGCTAGTTGTTCCCCTTTTTTTTTTCCACACTGCACGAATCGACGATGTTTAGGAACCTCAAAAAACTAAGAAAAAATATATCGAGGAAAAGGAAGGAAAGGTCCATCAACCTCCAAGCTCACTGACGAGGCTCGACTTAAGAAACACGTCGTATTCTAAACAAACAAAAGAGAGGTAGTCACTCGATCCTCCACTACAGAGAGCATTTCATTTCCCTCACTCGTCTACTTTTCCTATAGACACAACTACTTTTTTCAGAATCGACTCCGTCGACAAATGGGCATTTTTTACCGCTTTCGATACTCGAGTCCACGTCTCTCCCTTCCGTGGCTCCGTTGCCACACACTTCCGTACCACATCTGCCTGTAGTTCCTCTGTCCCATGTTGGAGCTCAAACTTATAGTACAACGCCCAAAAGTCACCGATTTCCGGCTTTAACGTCACAGCTCTGGCAAACCAGTTTCGAGCCTTTTCGACTTTCCGGTCAGCCCAAAAAAGTTTCGCGACGGCCGCGATGACGTGAGGGTCGTGATCGCTTCGTTTCACGGCATCGACACTCTTCGATTTCCGTTGAGGCCGGGCCACCATCTCAATCGACTCCGCCCACAGTATTCCACTCGTAGGACAGTCTTGCAACGCCTTTGCCATAATAGAATCGGCAACCTTCTTATTCCCGGCTCTCAGTTCCGTTCGAATGGCCGCGAGCCACATTTCTGGATTTTGCGGATTCTTATGCCTCGCCTGTTCCAATATGGCCCGAGCTTTGCTTAAACCTCCAACCTTCTCCTCTAGCTGAGCGGCGGAAAGCCATAGAGGAGTACTTTTAGGGCAATGCTTTAATCCTCGCTGGTAGACATCTCGCGCACTCTGTTTACAGAATGACCACACAACCAAACAAAAACAAAAACAAAAACGACAAAATGGTTTCAGAGTATATTCCATTCCCTCACTCCATACAAGGTGTCACAAAAGAAGAGACTTTTTTCAATCGAGTGTGGAAGTCGGACAGAGTTTAGACGCACAATAAGCGTGAACATGAAAAGACCATCTCCTTGTTCGTATTATGACAACACAAAATCCTTAACACTTGAGGCCTCTATACTTTCACTTTCCTCCACATAAAACATTTGCAACCAAAAACAAGGTTTTTTACAGATTAAGTGACTTCATGTACAGTCTGACAGCTTTCACTTATTTCTGGCAACAAATATGATGCTCAGGAACAAAACCCGCGCTTCCCCACAATACCAAAACAGGGAATTCAATACCGAATACATACCATAACAATGAAATACCAAAGAATACACCAATAAATATAAATGATAAACATGAAATACCGAAACAGCAAATTCAGTAATAACTACAAATGATAACCACATATAAACAAACAATTCGTCAATAAAACATACAATAACTATGAAATACCAAAACAGTGAATTCGCCAATAAATACATATAATAACCATGAAATACGGAAACAGCACAAATAAATGCATATAACGATAAAGACATACAATAAACATACACCTGCAAAAGATGGAGACAACCAGGTCCAAAAATAGTACCAGATAGATGGAACACCAAACAGGAAGAGACCAGGCACAAATCCTATGACAAAGAAACGATCAGGCACAAAACCAGACAGGATGAAGATACAGAAAGATCACATAAAATGCAAGAACAGCATGAAACAAAATCATTTTTTTTAAAAGGTGGCACATCTGCCCGCTACTTTTTCCTGCCTTATTATTTTTGCCCACACATAAAAACAAACATCTCCACAATTTAGTAATTGACATGCCACACAGCTTAGTTTTATACATACATCAACTCGACCTTCCCGTGCTTCCAGTTGTCCCAGCATGAGCCAAAGCTTGTGGAAATCAGGAAATCGCCTCAGGCCTTCCTCCAACAACCCCTTCTCTTCATCCACATTCCCAACCTCTCTTTCCAAAATCGCCGACTTCATCCACACTCTCTCAGTTCCTCCTCTCTCGCGTGCCTTTGCCAACAAAATCCTCGCCCTTTCAGGTTCCTTGTTCTCAAATTCCAGTTTAAAGGCGGCCAGCCAAATTTCCTCTGAATTAGGAATCGCAGCGTACGCCTCTTCCAATATCGCTCTCGCCGACGGCACATCGCCAGCTAACCATTTCTCCTTAGCTCCCATTAGCCATAAAACCTCCGCTTGAGGACAAAAAGTGACAGCTTTCCGTAAAAGAGCGTCCAACGAATCTCGAGTTCCATGGCTTTTTTCTAATTGCGCTGCCTTCAACCAAACTGACTTCTTTCCAGGGAAAACAGAAAGTGCATGAGCATATATGGCTCTCGCCGTCTCTACCGATCCTCGAGCGATACATTCCGTCGCATCGGCCATCCATGTCCTCTTTCTATCCTCTTCTTCTACTCCAAATCCGACTGTAAAATTAATGATGGCTTTACAAGAAACCACGGAACCGGCTCTTTCCGCAGCTTCTGCCTCTTTCAACCACGCCTCTCTGTCTATTTCCACTCCGACTCTTTGCAGATGCTTTATGGCTCTTTCAATAAGTTTACCAACCATAACTACATTTCCATTCGCTTCTTCAAGTTTCGCAGCCGTAATCCAAATAGTCGGATCTGTCGGAATTGTATGCATAGCCCTATTTAATACTTTTTTTGCATTTTCATAAGTCTCTAATCTTGCCAACGCCAACCACAACTCCACGTGTAAAGGACAACATTCGACGGCTCTTGACAACAATATCCTCGCATCATCTTCATTCGCCAATTCTACCACTGCTTTCCAAAGTCGTACAGAATCGGGAATATGCTCCAAAGCCTTTCTCAAAACCCTAGATTTTGCAGAATCGTCGTGCTCCAATCTTGCAGCTTGCATCCATAACTTCACAGAATTTGGGATTGCCTTAACTCCCTTTGCAAGTACTGATTTCGCCGATTCTGGAGTAGCCAATCGACACGCTTCGAGCCATACATCTTCATTTTGAGGACATTCTTCACATCCTTTATGAATAAAGCCTCTCGCCGTTTGAATTTTCCCTGCGACCTCTTCTAATCTTGCTGCAGCTATCCAACCAGGTGCATGTTTAGGGTTCGTCGAAATTACTGATTTCAAAAGAAGTCTCGCTTTTTTAATATCCGATATCTCTGCGTCACTTGTAATCTTCATACTCTTCAAGTCCGTCAAATAGCCCTTAGGATCTACCACAGTTTGCCCTGTAACAGAATCTGAAAGTCTGTCTAGCTTAAGACTAAGTACAGTTCCTCTTCCTTCTCCGACTGCAGTTAAATCTGTAACTGGTGTTTGACCAAAAGGTGTATCCAAACCTCCTCCTTTCCCTCTCGGATCCAAAGCAGTTACATGCTCTTGTTCTTGTCTCGCTTTCTCAAGAAGAGTGTCAGGAACAGGAACGAAACTTTCAAATCTTTTCTTTTTATTCCTTAGACTATAATCTCCTATTTCAGGAATGCTTTCCCATTCATCTCCAGACATAGTAACTAATTTCCTCTTCAAATCAGCAAATTGTTCAGTAATCTTCGGATTGTTCGCTCGATACTTCTCAATCTCTTCTTTCAACCTTTGTTCTCTCCTATCCTTCCTTCTAGAATCCATTCTCGCATCCACAGCTTCCCAAACTTCATCCGCTTCCTTATCGTCTTCGTCATACTCTCCACTCGCAAAAAGACCGACATCGTTACCTTCAAACTCGTCAAACTTTTGATTCTCGTCGTACTTTTTCTCTTTGTCCTTCTCATCTTCTTCTTCTCCTTCTTCTTCTTCTTTCCTCGGCGCAGCAGCTGGCACTCCTGGTACTCTATCTGGCAAATCGGGAGCTGCTCTGGCAGGTCCAATATCAGACCTAGTAGTAAAGCCAGTAGCTCCTCTTCCTAAACCAGCCACATATCCTGGAGGAGGTCTCAAATTCAAATCAAGCCTCACTTTTGGAATCACAGGAGCTTGCATCCCTCCTCTGAGACGGAAAACAAGGTTAGCGGTTGAGTCCTTGGTGGTATGGTACACCGCCAATCGCTATTAGAGTATATAACGCTAATACGGTGCCCCTAAACTAAATAAGAATCAATAACGCTAATTATTTTTTGACGCTATTTAATCCTTGACTCTAATAGCGATTGGCGGTGTAGTGTGAGAGGGAGGGTGAGTCTTCAAACTGTATTCCGAAATGGATGAGACGTTGATAATGAGTAAGAATTTTAGTTTTCTGTTCGATTAGGGTTTTGAGGTGGTGAACAGTATTAGAGGGTTCAAGGAGGACAGAGAGAGAGTCGTAAAAGCTAAAAATCTGCAAGCTTACTGTTAGGTTTATAAAAAGAAAAGAAATGACGGAACAACGAAAGAAGGAAAGGAAGGGAATGGATAGACGTTCAAATCGAAGACGTATAATAATGAGAAAGAATTACGAAAAGAAGGCAGAAAGAAATGTAAGAGCGAAAAAGAAGAAAAACGAACAAAAAGGAAAGGTAGAAGGTAAAGAATGTAGAACGATAACACTTTTAGACGCGAAAATTATAATATGGCAGAAACATAGAAGGGGAATTAAAAACGGTGAATTTTCCATCGCGATATTTGCGATAGTCGACGTTATCCATTACAGAGAAGAAACGGAAGCGATATATCGTAGCGGGGTGAAAAAACAGTTTTAGCCAATGTATTCTTTATAAGGTATATTGTACTGTAAAATTTCCTATTTAGAATTATTATCTGTACTATATCGCAATCCGAACGTACCCCGTATCAGCGGTCGCAAACGTCAACTGAAACCGTGACCGACCGTTAACCGACCGCCCGCGCCGGATCCGGAACGGATTCGGTTGCCAAATTTTGAGCGCCGGGCGGTTGCGGTCGGTTGATTCACCAAAAAAAAAAACGGTCGGTTACGGTCGGTCAACCAAAAAACCAAAAAAATAAACAAAATTGTACTGTCCATACAATCCAACATTATTGTACTTTGTACTCTTTGGTATTGTGGAAGTACATGACATCATGATTAGCGTCGCAAATCTAACACGGTTTTCACAAATCTTAAGGAACGCGACAAAGCGTCGCAAATCTGACACGGTAGTAACACTATTCATTTCGCAAATCTTAGGGAACGCGAAAAAGCGTCGCAAATCTGACACAGTAGTAAACACTATTCATTTCGCAAATCTAAGGGAACGCGACAAATCGTAATTTTTGGCTTATTCATACGTCGTACATTAGTAAATTTTGTTATTTTTCGGTTACGGGCGGCCACGGTTAATCGCGAGAAATCGAGTTTCGGTTAACTTATATTTTCGTAAACGTCGGTCGGTTAACGGTTAACAATTTTGGAGCGTGACATATCCCAGTCGGGCGTCGGTTACTCATATTTTGAAAAAAAAAAAAGGTCGGTTTCGGTTATATAACATTTTGACTTTTGCGACCTCTGCCTCGTATTATGAAAGTACAAAATCGCGGTCTAGGCTCCGAACTACACAAAAGTACACACGGCAATTTCACGGATTCAATCTCGACCATCCATTATTTTGAGTTGGATATACGTATTTTTTTTATGTTTTCTTTACCCTTTGCAAAATCCGAAAGGGACATGGCCAATGTGAGCAAAGTACACTACTTTGACCACAAATGTGTCCCGCTTGACGCGAATATGATAACAAAGCTTTTAAGTGGACGATACTCTTATTTTAGCTCACGAGTCTCTCGCGTAGATGAGGGTTTGCTCTCATTCCAACAGGGCAATAGACATTATTGTCCACTCGAACGCTTTTAACAGATTAAGCTCAAGCTGAAGTTCAAGTGTTCTCTTCCATTATCACCGGAATTCACTCACGATTGCATTAACACGTTGTCGATAAGGTAAAAGTCGTCAAATTCAAGGATCTACTTGAGGCGCTCCCTACGACTAAAGCGCGGGGTCGAATCTGATCCTGTTCGGGGCTTGGGGATGGAGCTTAGATTATTGCTACACCATTTTCACTTCGCTCTGTTTATCTCCTCTTCAATTTTTTGTTGCGCTTCGTTTACGGCTTGGCTTGCCGCAACCTTCCCTTTTAGGCAAGCTTCGTCGCATTTGTGGTCAGCTTATAAGGTAAATTTCCTACATTGCTCAGAAGGTGGAGAGAAATCAACACCACACGACATGGTACGCGATGTAGTCGCTAGCGTGGGTTCTGAAGCAAGATACACAGTCAAGCGTGAGGTGTAGGACATACTGCCGCCACGTTCTCAATCTAGGGGTACACGGGGCCCTCGTCTGTATCTTGTGTTTTTATAAGGGCACGGCGAGAATAAAGGGTGACGTCGTCCCCACGTACCCTACAAGATCCCATGTTTCCTCGCTCGCGACATTAGATACTAGTGTTACGGCTCGGGATGCAACAACTTCTAAAGTACGTGACTAAGCAAACGGACACCCATCCGATGGTCTCACGCCAATTGTTCTTTTGATATTTTCGGACGTGGGACTTTACTTTCGGCAAATTTTTGCAATACTACGATCGATAATCTTTCAAAGTTAGAGGACCTTGCAGCTCTTCTCCAAATCTCATGTAGGTTTTCTACCGCCAACCCATCTCTGTCGCCCTCGAACGTTCCCAAGCTTCACCATTTTCCAACAGAGCACAGTGGTTACTGATGGTCGTGGACTGCAAGACTTACCCCAACAATACCAAGTGCTTATAGACAATATTCGTAGTTTTTACCCCTAATTGGGCACAGTCAAAGGCTTCAACGTCTAGGGTAGTTTGTAGTGTTTCAACAACTTGGTTTTAGTTCAATTTAAATTTATTCTTATTATTTTGGACTTTAATCCACCTTTGTTGTGTTTTCCACCTTTTAGAACTTTGGTTCATTTCCTTTGTCAGACATCAATTCTTTTAAGTGGCGCTCATGTTTTGTACGTTGATGGTCTTACCATCCCGTTTTTGGAATAAAAATGTAATTTACCAAGATTCCCACTTAACACAAAGATGAGCTCAAGATTTTTTTTGCTCTCAATCGCGAAGCATCGCCACAAAGCGCCATGACGTGAAGCAAACCCAAAGAGAAATACCTATTTGACTAGATCTATGTTGTAAGATATGTAGCTTTAAGTGAGAGAGGTCTTTCAACCAGACAAACATTCACCACAGCCAAATTAAGGATAATAGAACAGAATACACCTTAAAGTGCACTTAGTGCTCTCATTTCCTTAAACTCTGTGTAGAATGTACATTCTGTATCAAGCTGATCATTCCTAATTGAATTAAATACTCTAAAGATCATCAAAATATTTAAAACGTATGTACAAGGTTCACAAGACACTCTACTGACAAAAATCTAAGTGTTAGGACCAGAATTGTCCACTAACAATATCTATACCCTAAAAATCCGGGTAATACTTATCACGTCCACATTCATTGGCGGTCCTACACACTAATTTAGATAAAGATAACTATTCGTGTAGATACTACAAAAATCCACACTAACTTTGATCAATATTAAATAGTTAGTAATCCAAAAATATTCTAAGTCTTAGACTCCAATTTTTCAGACTTACAAAAGCTTACTTTTCAATACTCCCCTTAAGCTTTATAAGACTTGTACTATATTGTACTTCAAACGTACAATTTTTGAAAACTACTTGCGCGCAACAAAAATTGTCTCTGCGATTAGCAATTCCCTTCTATATAATACAAAATTAGTACTTTTTTGTCGGTTATATTTTGCGGAGTCTACCTTTAAGTCACGGAACGAAAATCCTGTCGTACGTGGCGTATCAGACAGTTTGTCTTTTTTGCTAAAATAACATATTATGTAAAAATATAAAATATTAAATTTAAAAAATACTATATATCACGATTATTTATGTTGGTCTCGGTACAATATATTGTGGATTCTGCTCGATCGATATTCGATATATCGAATATCGAGATTATCGCGATATGAATTTACCCGATACCCAACACTAGTAAATATGGATGTATGGATTTCGGTAACATTGTCGGCCAATTATTGACAGTTACGGAAATCGCACTATATCGACCTTGAATTAAATAGATACACAGCACTACATCGCCACAGTGCTAAAAATTTGTTAATGTTGATGAGAAATTACAATTAATAATACAAATTTATTGCAATGGAGCGTGGCGGATTGTAGTCCACATGCTAAAAGGTCGTAAAAACACTATTTTGCTATTTTTGGCCAGAAAACAATCCCGGCCGAAGTACAACCAAGTACAATTTTTTACATTAATTCAAGTTCAGTTTGTCGTAAATTGACAACTTGCCTAACAACATATTGTGGCAAATTTCTTTCAGGTATTTACCGTACGGCTCAAATGGAAGATCTACAGTACACCGCGAATCGTAATTAGAGTAAATAACGATATTTCTGTCGTCCTAAATTTTAACTCTATCACGTTAAATAGAGGAAATGATTCTAAAATTTTCATTATGCTATTTAAGGTAAGGATTATTTAGCATAAACAATTATAATATGGGTTCGTATTAAATAGTGCGGAGTACGGACAATGTTTGACCGTAAAAGGTACAAATAATGATGTAATACAGGTCGTTATCATGTAACTGCGTTGTAACAAACCGCGTAGTGCAAACGTCATATTGACGATAAACTGTACGTTTTGTCAGATTCTGTACGAATACCTTAATTGCAGTAGAAGTGTTAACGTGCCAAATTTGAGTATTTAAGAAAATTAGAGTAAAATTCCTTTTTGAAAAAGTTTTGTCACACAAATTAGAGTTAATATTTCTAATTATGTTTTTCTCTTTTTTTACTCTAATTATGATTCGTGGTGCACTGTAATGAACTTTGCGATTTCTCGCACGCGTTAGCACGCTGATTGGGGTCACACCTCATTTTCTCCGCGCGACCGTATGTTTAGGGTTATTGAATTTCTAACTTTTTTTTTGTTTTATTATAAAAAAACACAAAACAAACCCTATGACCCTATTGCGATACCCGATTACGGCGTGTGGGACTATCTGTTCTCGGTGTGGACACAGGGAAACACGGTTTTCTTAACTACTGGCCCTCGTAAGGAACTTACACTGTATGTTTGACCATTACAAATTGTAGTGTTGTGTATCGGTAAGGATTTGCCGATAACCGATATGGACCTTTTTTCGGGTACCCGATAATCGATATATCGGTACGATATATCGTTATCGGTGTTATCGCCGATAAATAGCCGATATTTATCAGTATTTATCGGCGATAACACCGATAAAGGTAACTATGGCGATATATGTACGGCCCGTACATATAAATGTACGGCCTATACATTCAATTGTACGTCATATTTCTCGGACAGAAATTACAGTAGCCGCCATGAGGTCTGTACGGTTCTGGTACGAATCAAGAAAAACGATGTACCTTTCACATCCGACGCCACGGCTTTGTCCCTTCTTCCTTGAGATCCACTGGAGACTTGCCACGTGTTAATCTGTCGGCTTCTTTGGCATTAGCCGCCAAAAGAGCCATTCCGGGATGCCGGCGCTCACGCAGGTAGTCCGCTCGCATTCTCTCATTCCAAGTCGTCCGTTCGATTTCGGCGGCGCGCAGAATGTTTTTTTGCATCCGTTGTACTTTGTGTCCTCCGTCCTTTTTCCGTTCCATGTTCACCAGTTAGCCTGTACAGTTCTGTGGGTTGCCATAAAATTTCTGTTCAGTTGACCAGCCAAAGTTTCCAGTGTTGCGTTTCCCGTACTAATATTCAGTTAAATAGTTACGGAACAGGTTCGTATATGTGGCATGCCACGCTATATAATGTAAATTTTATAATACAGTATATAATAAGGTACTATAGTATGCGTACTATATATTTTTGAAGATATCGCCGATATGGAATTTGTTGGTCTCGGACCGATATATCGGGACCTCTGACCGTTCGAAAACCGATAACTATCGGTATCGGTGTTATCGCGATAACTTTTTTACCGATACACAACACTAACAAATTGAAAATGAATCGAATTTAAAATTTATCCTGGCGCTTGCCACGCTTCACCATGAAAACGAATTAACGAATATAACATCATTTATCCAAGAAAATTGTAGTAGCCGTACGCTTTACAAATGAAAAGTTTCGAACTAATGGTACTTTCCCATGTGCTAAAGTTACAGTTATTTTCTGTCGTTTTCCTCTATAACTTGGAAAAACCGAGAAAATCCGCAACCGTACCAAAAAATTGAAAATACAACCGTACAAGTTGTGTTACCTTGAAACTTTAACTGTACTCCAGTTTGTCGTCTAGCGTGATGTAGTTTGTCGTCTAACGTTCTTCGACCCACTTTCGCGTCCTTCCAGCTCATCTTCAAACTTTATATAAAATCACGTCGCGGGTGATTTTAAATAAAGTTCCACGACGTGGGCGAATATGCATATGATTTCACACGCGTCCGAGGTTTCTGACAATTTTTTCCTCAAAAAAAAAAAAAACACTGCACGTTTACAGCCTTTACGTGGAGGGGTCTCGACCAACGGACGCCATTTCATCAAAAGCGAATTCCATCAAGGCGCCTCCTCCCTTATTCCACATACCCTTTCTCAACTTTCTTTGTCGTAAGCCCTCTCTAGCTAACACACGTGATTTCACATCTACGGCGTAAGAAAAACATTGGGCGACTGTCGGCAAGGGGAAAGACTCAAAACGAAACCGCATTTCTGTGCGACAGCGAAAAGCATTTTAGGGTTTCTGCATAATAAATAGCAAATGTCATGTAATTCAATTTTTAGGGTTATATTTCTTTTTTCCATATCTGTGTTTCATCTACTTCGTTCCAATTCCGTCATCTCCTCTTTGGTGAATCTGTTGGAGGAATTTTTTCTTTTAAATTTAGAAGAGTTATTTCTGTCATTTTTGATGTAAGAGTTATTTTTAATATTGTTTTTTTTTTCTGTTTTTTTTCCCTGTGTCAACCTTCATCGATTGCTCACGGTCCTTGTTCTGAAGACAGACAAGCCTCTATGTACCGTTAAGTCGGCCATTGGCATTTAAATCATTTGAAAAAATAATTTAATTCACAATTTCTATGTTTGCTAATTTTTCGCTTTTCAAGTTTGTTTTTATTATTTTAGGGGGTTTCAAGCTTTTATGTTTAATGTTTTTGCGGCTGCATGGCAACTTTATAAGTCCGTTTCTGCTTTTAAGGTGTTGAGGGTATTCTAATTTTTTCATGACCTATATATAGACATATGTATGTATATTATCTACATATCCCTATATATACATATATATATATATATATATACATCTACCTCTGTACAGACATATATATCTATATATCTACAAGTAGGCGGTCAGCAGACATATAAACATACGGATATATAGATATATCTATATATATATGTGTGTGTTATCATATATATCTGTATGTATATATATATATGTCTGCTGACTGCCTACATGATATATAGATATGTGTGTCTGTAAGAGGTAGATGTAGATATATAGGGATATGTATATATATATGTTTATGTATGTAGTTGGCTATCTCTCTCTCTCTCTCTCTCTCTCTCTCTCTCTCTCTCTCTCTCTCTCTCTCTCTCTCTCTCTCTCTCTCTCTCTCTCTCTCACTCTCTTTCCCTCTCTCTCTGTCTTTGTCCCTGTCTATGTCTGTGTCTCTGTGCCTGTGTCGCTTTCTGTCTCTCTGTCTATGTCTGTCTCTCTCTCTCTGTCTTAGTCTCTGTCTTTCTCTCTCTCTCTGTCTTTGTCTCTGTCTCTCTCTGTCTTTGTCTCTGTCTGTCTCTGTCTTTGTCTCTGAATGTCTCTGTCTTTGTCTCTGGATGTCTCTGTCTGTCTCTGTCGTTGTCTCTCTCTATCTTTGTCTCTGTCTATGTCTGTCTCTGTGCCTGTGTCTCTTTCTGTCTCTGTCTATATTTATCTCTTTGTCTCTGTGTCTCTCTCTTTGTCTATGTCTGTATGTGTGCCTGTCTGTCTCTATGTCTCTCTCTTTGTGTCTCTGTCTCTATCTCTCTGTGTGTCTCTCTCACTGACTCTCTTTTTCCTTTTTTCTATCTTTTTATTTGTATAATATCCTCCATTTTCAAATCCTCATTGTTAAAGAAAACACTTTTTTACATATGAAGGAAATCACTTTTTTGGGTATGAAGGGAAACACTTTTTTACATATCAAAGAAAACACTTTTTTACGTATAAAAGAAACCTCTTTTGCTTTTTTGTCGACAGGTTTTTATCCACATTTCTCCTTTTTGTCATATTAGACAAAATCCCTCACACTCAAAACAGAATATAAGTTACAAATTTTCAAAACTCATATGAATAAAAACTCTTTTGTACACTTCAAAAAATAACACTTTCTAACGTTTTTAAGAAAACTCTTGTCCTTTTTTCTCAATAGGTATTCTTCCATCGCCACTTACCCCTCATTCTCAAACCATAAAATTTTCCAAATCATTTATTAAAGAAAACACATTTTTACATATTTGGGAAAACTCTTTTCCTCTTTTCCTCTGACAAAGACAAAGACAAACAAAGACAGACAGACAAGTCAGAGTGACAGAGACAGACAAGAGATAGAGACAGAGATTGGACGGAGAGATAAGACAAAGAGATAAAAATAGAGAAATCAAAATGACACAGAACAAAGACAGAAAAGAGACAAAGAGATAAAGGCAGTGACAAAGAGATAAAGGCAACGACAAAGAGATAAAGGCAGCGACAGAGAGAGACAGGGGAGGAATGTCACAAGTGACAAGAGGCAAAGACATGGACACAAATTCCAGATTGAAATTGAAACACAGAAAATTGTAAGCCAAATGTACGAAAACATAAAAAAAAAAATTGTTGGCTATGCTATTCGACTGAAATTTGAATGTAAATAAATCACACTAGACAACTGCAGTATAAGTTGTTATGCTAAACACATAAACGATAATCTTGTAGGACAAAGTGCGATCATGAGAAAAAAGTCGAGTTACTATCGTCACCGTACATGATACACATTAAAACCGTTACTCATCAAGGTCCATGTCATCAGTAGTATCTTCAGTACCGCTATGATCAAGCGTTTGCTCAACGTCATCAACTTCAATATCCATGTCCCTTACATCGGCATCCGGGATGTATACACCGTCATCGCTATGTTCCCTCGTCCTTGTCCTTGTCACATAGTCACAAAGAATCGTCATCGCTATGTTCCTGACCCGGCCTGAAATATATTGGCCACTTTTAATGTTAAAATTCATACATTGTTTTCAATATTGTGTAGGCCAATTTGAATGTTATATTCCAATTCCACCTTTGTATTTATTATATGATAATTTCACTTGCGTTTTATATAGAAGCCGAGGTGGCTTTTGTGTATTAATCCGGCCATTTTCATAAATACCACAAATTTCACTTTCGTATTCAAATGCACCCAAAATGAATGCAACAACCTGTCGATTTCAATTTCATTTCCTTTTTTAACAAAAGTTAAAGTTAATATGATACAAATGCTAAACTCAAACAAAAGACTAGAATGTTTAGCCTCCCTTTTATTTTGTTTGTTTTCATTACTTGACAACATTTGCCAATGTGGCATGTAAGTTTGAACGTATATAGCTGAATAGAAGACCGTAAATAAACGTTTGTCCCCCTCCCGTGTAAAATGGTAAATGTTGTCGACTGTTCTTGTACTTTTTGGAGCTTAGAAAAAACTTGTTTATTTTGGGAAAATGGAGGAAAGAGAATTGTCAATTGTCGAAATAAGAGGCTCTCGGGGGAATATTTTTCCAAGGGTGTCACGAAGGAGAAAGATAAGGAGCATACGAGAATTTTAATGTGGTCCTGTTTTTTTTTTTGTTTGTGTGCGAAAATGGAGAAAAGGGATGATGGAAAGTACGAAGAGACGACATGGCACAGAAGAGAGGGGCGGTCTGTAGAAGAACTGAGCAACTACGGCACTGTGGTGAAAGCCTCCACGTCGACAATGTAATGTGGCGTACAGGCATTACGACGTCACAAGTCGACAATGTAATGTGGCGTACAGGCATTACGACGTCACAAGTCGACAATGTAATGTGGCGTACAGGCATTACGACGTCACAAGTCGACAATGTAATGTGGCGTACAGGCATTACGACGTCACAAAACTCGTCGACAATGTAATGTGGCGTACAGGCATTACGACGTCACAAAACTCGTCGACAATGTAATGTGGCGTACAGGCATTACGATGTGTCGTGATATCAATACCGGTACAGTACACCGCGCATCGTTAATAGTGTCAACGACACTAATTTGGGGTTCTTAAAATTTTGATTTTTTTCCTCAAATAGGATACACGATTTTAATTTTTCCTTGACGTTAAATAAGGTACCGTACAAAATAGCGTAAAGGACGAATTACAATAAAATATAAATAGTGTGGTGTACGGTCGATGTCAGACCGTACAGACATGTACCTTTTCAAGTGAAAATTTTACAAAAAATGAGTTAAATCAGACGTGCACGCATAGGATCGTGCGCAAAAAAAACGGGATTGTTCTGACACGTAAATTAGTGTTACATGTACGAATATTTAAATTTCACGACGGTGCACGATTTTTAATATTTTGTACGGATTCATATATTAATGTATATAATCGTACGACGAATATTCCATTTTCGCTGTTCCCAAATTAGCATAAACGCCGAAATTAGAATACACCTTTTTTTTTTTTTTTTAATTTCATAATTAGCGTCAATGACGGTATATTTACTTCCACGCTATTTAAACTTTAACTCTAATAACGATGAGCGGTGTAACGTACAGTATCGCACTTTCAATTATGGCGCGTGCGATCTCGTCACATCACGCCACGTTGTCGTGTTCTCAATATCCGTACACTACACCGCCAATCGCTATTAGCGTTGTGTACGCTAATCCCGTCCCGCTTTTTTTTGTTTTTATTATCAAATAGAACTATCCACACTATTTAAAACAAACCCTAATTCCTAATTAGAGTAATCGATTTCTTCGAAAATTTCCGACTTCCCAATTAGCGTAATCCACGCTAATTATTCATGTACGCTAAAGAAACATCTACGCTAATAGCGATTGGCGGTGTACACAACGAATAGTAATTAGAGTAAATAACGCTAATTCGGTCACCTTAAATTTCGACTATATCACGTTAAATAGAGTAATTGATTCGATTTTTTTCATTATACTATTTAAGGTAAATTTTAATTAGCGTAAAAAATCCTAATATAGGTTCGTTTTAAATAATGTGGAGTACAGACAACGTCTGACTGTGCAAAATTGTAATTTTATAAGTAAAAAGGTACAAATAACAATTTAATAGAATCGCGCTCGCATGTGAAATTGCACTAAACAAAAAAAAAAATCGCATCGAAAAAAATCCGTTCGCATATCTCCGTCTGTCGACAACATTCTCGCCCGTGTGAACATTTACATGAATTTACATGTGAAAATTTTATAGTCAAACGACAACAGTATGAGTTGAGACAAATAGTATATATCTATGAGACAAATATTACTAACGTTATAGTAACGTCAAAATATACGGGCTGACGGTTTTCGTATGTCTAAATATTTTAGTGTTTATAATTACAGCACGAATAATTATTGCCGACATAAGGTAGTATAAAGTATTTAAATAAAGTAGAATAAATTTCCTCTGTGAAAAGGTTGTATCACAATAATTAGCGTTTACAACTCTAATTGTTTTTTTTTTGTTTTTTTGCTCTAATTTATTCTTTACTATAATTACGATTCGCGGTGAATCGTAATTTCAGTGTTGACGTCACGTACGATTTTCGTACATGGTACGCACTTTACTAGCGCATTTTACATGGTAAAGACCATGACGATGCCAAGTGAATGGTTTAATTCACGTTTCGCTCATGTAAGAGGTTTGATTAAGCGTAAAAATTTCACATTGATTTCATCGTCCGATCTCAATCTAATGAACGATATGAATGAATGGACTTTATATATCATGTAGCATTAAATATTTTAATGTTAAATCTAGATACGCATTTAACCATTAGCATTATTCAACCATTATTTGATTAAACACAATATAAATGGTTTTTGTTTATTTTATATTAAGGAGTTGCATTTATTTTTTTCATATTTTTTTTTAACAATACATAATATCACAAAAAAAAAAAAAAAAAACAAACAAAAGAAATGACCACAATACAACCTTGATCACATAACAAAACGCAAGAAACAAATGTTAACATAACAAAGAAAAAAATAAGAAAAAAAAAACATCAAACTTAACTAGGGTTCAACCAACTTAGTCCAAAGACTCAGATGGTTGAACAACATCATTATCAGCTCGATGGCTGACTAACACTACAAACACGTATTTTCTTTTATATTTATTAATAGTTAGAATATGTTGATTACTTTAAGTACTTTTTTTTGTTTTTGATCAAGCACCTTAGTCAAAGACCCAGATGGTTGCATAAACATCATTATCAGCTCAAATGCTGACTAACATTACAATCACTTATTATATATTAAATTTCGTTGTTTATTTTAATAGATTGATTACTATGAGTACTTTGTTTTTTTTTTTGTTTGTGATGAACCAACTTAGTCTAAGACTTAGAAGGTTGCATAAACATCACAATCAGCTCGGAGGCTGACCAACATTAAAAACACTTGTTTTCAATCATAATGCTTGTTTATTAGAATACATTGTTACTTTGAATATATATATACATATATATTTTTTTTCCGATCAACCAACTTAGTCTTAAGACCAAGAAAGTTGTTGAACATCATTATCAGCTCAAAGGCTGACGAACATTACAAACATTGGTATATACTTTGAATACTTTGAATTGTTACTTTGAATATTTTTTTTTTTATTTCCGATCAACCAACTTAGTCTAAAGACCAAGAAAGTTGTTGAACATCATTATCAGCTCAAAGGCTGACGAACATTACAGACATTGGTATATACTTTGAATACTTTGAATTGTTACTTTGAATAATTTTTCTTTTATTTCCGATCAACCAACTTAGTCTAAAGACCAAGAAAGTTGTTGAACATCATTATCAGCTCAAAGGCTGACGAACATTACAAACATTGGTATATACTTTGAATACTTTGTTTCTTTGTAGTTTCCCAGTAGTTCCATATAATGAATACTTTGAATACTTTGTAGTTTACCAGTAGTTTCATATATCATCATCATCATCGTCACCATCATCATTAGGGTCATCATCGTCATCATAATCGCAACATCATCGTCATCATCATCACGTCATCTTCATCATTATCGTCATCATCATCATCATTACAGTATCATCATCAACAATATTACCATCATCATTATCATTATCATTACATCATGATCATCATTACAGTATCATCATCAACAATATTACTATCATCATTATCATTATCATTACATCATGATCATCATCATCATCTTCATCATTATCATCATAAACATCATCATGATCATCATCATCACCATGATCATCATCATCACCATGATCATTATCGTCATCATAATCGCAACATCATCGTCATCATCATCATCGTCATCACCATCATCGTCATCATCATCATTGTCATCTTCATCATCATTACAGCATCATCATCAACAATATTATCATCATCATCATTATCATTATCATTACATCATCATCATTATCATCATCATCATCATCATCATCATCACCATGATCATCATCGTCATCATAATCGCAACATCGTCGTCATCAACATCATCGTCGTCATCATCATCATCATCATTACACTCTCATCATCAACAATATTATCATCATCATCATCATCATCATCATCATTATCATTATTATTACATCGTGACCACGTTAGCTGACCCGCGGCCGATGATATTGAGGTGGCCGCGACAGGTACCCGGATGCCATCGATGCCGTACAAGTAAGTGAAACGATATCGCAGCGACGGCGACGATCGATTCTTTGTAGTTCGTACCCTTGACATGGCGGTTCGAAACCTCTACAATAAAGTACAGCGACGACGACAAAGTGATCGCGACAGTTGACGCGCGGTCTACGACGTCAAGGATGGTTTGGTACGGACGGAATTGATTCATCGCCGCTTAATCGTACGGCAACATTAATCACATAGCGACGTTTATGTTGACGTAAGTTGACGTCAAGGGCGATTCACGTCCAAACAAATTCCACGTCACGCAATCCGAAATGAAAATTTTAATCAATGAAAACTAATTGAGAATGGCACTAACTACTTATAAATAACATTAACATTAACAATAACAACAACAATAACAACAACAATAACAAAAACAACAACAAAAACAAAAACAAAAAACACAACATGATCAACAATAACAATAACAATAATAATAATGTACTTTATTCATGTTTGCAAACCTACCTTGCTTTGGTCATTCTGCTCTCGTCATCATTTGTTTCCAAACCAGTGGAGACTTTCGACAACAACCTGAAAGTCAAACTCACCACCCATAAATATCAGAAAACCACCAAATATTAAGTGTATGTCTTCCCCAATTGTTATATATATAATATATATATATATGTATATATATTTATTGTATATTATATACTATTTATTGTATACTATTATCAACATCATCATCATCATCATCATCATCATCCTCATTATCATCATCATCATCATCATTAACATCATCATCTTCATCATCATCAACATCGTCATCATTGTTATCATCATCATTATCATCATCAACATCATTACATCATCATCATCATCATCATTACATCATCATCAGCAACATCATCAACATCATTATCATCAACATCATCAACATCATCATCATCATCTTCATCACCATCATCATCATTAACAACAACATCATCATCATCATCATCATCATCCTCATTATCATCATCATCATCATTATCATCATCATCTTCATCACCATCATCATCATCACCATCATCATCATCATCATCATCATCATTAGGAGTTATAATATAAATAATGTGTATAATAATAGTTAAAATATAATATATGAAACTACTGTCACAACTACTGTTATAGTTGTAATGTACACTAATAATAATTATAATAAACATAATGTAATGGTTAGATATAATTGTCATAATATATATAATATGACAGTTAGTTTCAACTGTTATAATTACTATAATGTAATTTTTTTTTATGCTTGTAATTTTTAACATAATATAACGTTTAGATACAATTGTTATAATATGTATAGTATAACAGTTAATTTTAACTGTTAAGATAAATATAATGTAAACTCTTATAAAAAATATAATGTAATAAATAGTTACACTAATAATTAACACAATATAACAGTTAGATATAAATGCTAATATATATATAATTAAATAGTTAGTTCTCACTATAAAAAGTAACACACTATAATAGTTAGACTATATATAATATTTAACTAGTTGTAACTCTAATAATAGATTAAACATGCTATAATATGTATAGTATAGCAGTTAGATATAACTGTTTAGATAAAATCTTATAATATATAATGTTATAGTTAGTTAACATTGTAATAATTAACACATAAATATTAAAGCTGAAATACATACAAAATAACAATTAGATATAACTGTTAATTATGTAATTGTTTATTATAGTGTAATAATTAACATAGTATACAAGTTAGATATAATTGTTATAATTAATAAAATATAACATCCAGATATAGTTGTTCTGCTAAGTATCATGCAACAGTTACACATGTCAACTGTCATAATAAATATAAGACATATAACAAGCTGTCAAATATAACAGTTAGATATAGCTGTTCATCCCCTGTGCGTGCCTGAACGCCTCCTTGAGCAGGAAGCTGACGGCGGCCGCCGGCGGCATCAGACTGCGCGCGTCGCGCACCTCCTCGAACAGCGGCTGCAGACGCACCAGACGACCAGCAGCGACGACGATCGGCGACGACGCCCAGACCGGCGGCACTCACGGAGCCCACAAGAGCGAGGAGCTCATCGACGAGGGCCATAAAGCCGGCGACGACCATTTTGTTGGGAGACATGAGGGGGGGGGGGGGGAGGGAGGGAGGGAGAAGGGCGAGAGGGAGGAATGGGGGAGGGAGATTTTTTTTTGGTTTTTAGGGGGGGTTGGAGGGAGGGAGGGAGGGGATGGAGGGAAGGAGGGAGGGAGGGAGGGAGGGAGGGAAGGAGGGAAGGAGGGAGGGAAGGAGGGAGGGAGGGAGGGAGAGGAGGGAGGGGAGGGTGGGAGGAAACGGATTGGAAGACAGGACCGATCCGAGCAGTCGTAGCGTGAAAGGTCTTTTGGGAGATATCTGGGCCGTTAGATTTGGCGGATCAATGGGAGTAATTCAAAGTAAAAAAAAACGCCGACCGCAAATTTTACGATATTTTACGATACATTTTTTTTTTTGTCTTTTTGGTATATCCGGCGGTTTCAATGTCCAGCAAATGTCCCTTTCCAGCCCACGAAATGTGCCTTTCCAGCCCACGACAGGTACCAGGATGCCTAACTTCCAAAGTACACCGTTAACGACACATTTGCCGTACCGCCAGCATAATGTATCGTTTGGAACACGCAGAAACCGCCGTCGACGCGAGAATACAAACTGACAACCTACAAACCTTGCGGCTGAATCTATTTTGCCGTACCGCCAACAGAATGTATCGTTTGGAACCCGCACAAATCGCCGACAATATCGAAACCGCAAAAACCGCCGCTATATGGTACTGTACAAAAACGACAGGCCCTTGACAACCAAAGGGCAAAGCACCAGGTCGCCCGCAACTATTATTTTAACTCTTTGCAAAATCTGAAAGGAAGATGGCCAATTAAGCAAAGTACAGTGCTTTGACCACAAATGTGTCCCGCTTGACGCGAATATGACAACAAAGTTTTTAAGTGGACGATACTACTAGTTTAGCTCATGAGTCTCTCGCGTCGACGAGGGTTTGTTCCATAGTTCAAAAGTAGGCGCTTTTTGGTAGGCATTTGGTCGGCACCTTTAGCGTAAGTTGTGTTATGGGCTTTTCATGTGATCGTCTTAGATCGCTACTTTGATGAGCGACCGTCCGATCGTCCAAATCTGACGGTGGAAATAAAATTTTCTGGTCTGAATGTTTTAATTAGTCCAATTTTTTGTCCAGATGTTCTAATTGGTCCAATTTGGTCGGAATACAATATGGGTCTTAAGGGTATATTGTATTTTTTTGCGTACAATAGGCATATTCTATGGGTGTACTTTCACCTACTTTTGAACTATGGTTTGTTCTCATTCCAACAAGGCAACAGACATTATTGTCCACTTGAACGCTTGTAACAGTTCAAGCTCAAGCTGAAGTTCAAGTGTTCTCTTCTATCATCACCGAAATTCACTCACGCTTGCAATAACACATTGCCGACAAGGTAGTCGTCGTCAAAATTCAAGGATCTACTTGAGGCGCTCCCTAAGACTAAAGCGCGGGTCGAATCCGATCCTTTTCAGAGATTGGGATTGGAGCTTGGACTATTGCTTCACCGTTTTCACTTCGCTCTGTTTATCTCCTCCTCGATTTTCTGTTGCGCTTCGTTTACGGCTTGGCTTGCCGCAACCTTCCCTTTTAGAAAAGCTCCGTCGCATTTGTGGTCACTTACATGGTAAACTTCCTACATTGCTCACAAGTTGGAGAGCAATCAACACCACACGACATGGTACAGGTTGTTATCGTTGTCGTGGGTTCTGAAGCAAGATACACAGTCAAGTATGAGGTGTCGCACATACTGCCGCCAAATTCTCAATCTAGGGGTACACGAGGCCATCATCTGGATCTAATGATTATACAAGGGCGAGGCGAGAACAAAAGGTGACGCCGTCCCCACATACCCTACAAGATCCCATGTTTCCTCACGCGTGACATTATATACAAACGATGCGGCTCGGGGTGCAACAACTTCTAAAGTACGTGACCAAGCAAACGGACACCCATCCGATGGTTTCACACCAATTGTTTTTTAGATAATTCGGACCTTTGACTTTGCTTTCGACAAATTTTTGCAAGACTACGCTAGAAAATCTTTAAAAGTTAGAGGACCTTGTAACTCTTCTCCAAATCTCATGTAGGTTTTCTACCGCCAACCCATCTCTATTGCAGTCCAACGTTCCCAAGCTTCACCATTTTCCACCAAGCACGGTGGTTACTGATGGTCCTGGATTGCGAGACTTGCCCCAAAAATAGCTTGTACTTATAAACAATATTCGTAGTTACGATCCCTAGGTAGGCACAGTCTTAGGCTTTAACGTTTAGGGTAGTTTGTAGTGTTCCTAACGTTTGGTTTTGTTGTACTTAAATTAATTCTTATTATTCTAGATTTTCCAACCACCTTAGTTGTGTTTTCCACCTTTAGGACTATGGTTCATTACCTTTGTTGGTCATCAATCTTTAATGTCTTTCATGTTTGAATTTTGATGGTTTTACCATCCGATTTGGAATAAAATGTATTTTACCAAGATTCCAATTTAACACAAACATGACCTCAATCTGTTTGCACTCACCGAAACATCGCCTAAACTGTCGACGTGTCATCGTGTGTTACAATGTGTTGAAGAAATATCAAGATTTTTTATCAAAACGCGTTGGCGGAAATAAATCAAAGTTACATGATAAAAGATAAAGAAAAACCTTAAAAGAAAAGAGGGAGAGAGAGAGAGGGAGAGAGAGCGAGAGAGAGAGAGAGGGAGAGAGAAGGAAAAGGGGGGCAAAGATCTTCCGTACAATTTATCGTACTGCATTTGTACGGACACCCACCTTCTACCAAATATATTACGATATAACATGTTGGTCCTAGTGTGATATATCGTGGTTTCTATCCCATCGATAATCGATAATCGAATATCAAATTTATCCACATATCATTTCACCCAATACATAACACTAATTAGGTGTAGTATTATAAGTTGTATTTACTTGACTCGTGGTCATTCACATTTACTAGCTATGCATATTCTATCAAATAAAGACGAACAAATTCCAACTTATGGTAAATTACATATGCTATCTTAGAAATATATGAAAAACTCATATTGTTTAAAATGTAACGTAGTGATTGCAAAGTATGTTGACCATGCTAAGGCGACCCATTGTTTTTGAATTCGCTTGGTGAATTATTATTAGCAAAAACAACGCTCTTTTGTTTCGGTTTCTTTTGCCCTTATAACGTAAAATCGTGTCGTTAATATATGTAATATTATTATTATGTCAATGTATTATTTATATATTTTATTAACTTCAATCATTTTTTTTATTCTCAACCGTTTACATCATGTGGGACAGAAATATTACTATTTGTACTAAAAGAGGTTTGTGTACTTACTTCTTAGGATAATACCGAGCCGTGGCGTATTATAACTTTAATCTAAAGTTATTATTATAGTTAGAGTTATTTATGATGCTATCATTTTTGCCATGCAGATGATTTAACTCTTTGTGCTTGTCTGGTTTTCATTTGGAAACTACCAACGGGAAGGTAAGGGTCTTACTTTCCATCGAAACTGCCAACGGGAAGGTAAGAGTCTAACTTTCAATTGAAACCGTAGGATTCATATATTTAGTCCAAAGGTTTTAGAAAAACATTAAGATTTATCATTACATGCTTGTGGTGTATTGGTCCACGTTGTTATTAAATATTTTTTCTTTACAACATCTTGAGATCAAAATTTCAACAAAATGACTTTTTTTTCACTCCCTTTTGTCTACACTAAACTACGAGAGGGACCATACCTAAGAGAGTTTGTTATAAAAAAGAGGTCCAATGGATCCATCTTTTGTGAATCTTGAGAATGAAGAGGTGTTTTTGTGCATAATTCTTTTGGAAAAATGAATGTCTGAGATGCACATGTTGAATTACGAATACACATGAAAATATATGTTTTTCGAGGAACTTTGGTTGTGAGTTATAAAGCTACCGCTTACCCCTCAACATCAAGGCTACGAATGCTTTACATTGAAAAAAATTGACCTAAATGAACAATTTACCTTTCCACTTTCTCTTCAATCTTATATCTATTCTCTCCTTTGAATTCCATTTTTACACAAATCATTTCACTACCCTCCTATAGGACAGAAAAAATATAAAGTCAAATGTAATATACTGTCGGAAATAAATTAAAAAAATTGGCCCCACCCTGAAAAAAAAATTGGATTTCGGCTCAATTGTCTATCCGTTAAAAGGTTTACGAGTTTTTTTATGATTTTTTAGGGTTTCTCATAGTTTTTTTATTATATCGTACTTTGAGAGGGAAGAAAATTTGTTCCACATTTTGTAATATTTTATTATTTGTTGACTGAAAATTATTTTTTAATGACATGAAACGAATAGTAAACAAATACACATATCTATGTTTTTGTATCAATTGAAAATAACCAATCTGACAAGCATACAGATTACAAAACTGTCCATTTTTATAAAAATCTAGCACAAAACGATACCACAAATACTACACAAAAGATAACTAGCAAGTATATATTTCCCTTTAAAACATTTTGAAAATTTCTCTCATAACTCATGCCCTTAATATTTATAAATGCTAATAAAATGAAGCTTAAATCAAATGGTCGACGGAAAAGGAGAAAAGTGGAAAACAAAAGCAAAACCAGAAAAGAAAAAATAAAAACACATGACTTACTTTCAAATAAACCTTGAGAAAAAAAAAAGATAATAAAATTTTGGAATGACACAACAACCTCTTCAAAAACTGACAGCAAAGTGAAAGGATTACAAAACATGAGCTATCACAGGTTTCCAAAATTTATATTAGAATGTTTGAAAGAAAAATGGCATTTGCCAAGTCATATTGAACCAGTGAGTAAGAGAGAAAACTCTTGCTTGGTCATCAATGGTGGAGTTGGGTGGCAGCAAAATGTTCGCTATTTCGTACAACAAAACCGTAAAAAAATAAACACCCTAAAAACGTATGCAGACGACAGGAAAACGATGACGTGGGCGACGTCCAATCTATAGAGGTGAAAGAGAAAGCAAGAGATGACGTGGGCGACGTGTAATCCATGTAGGTGAAAGTGGAAGCGGGACTCTCATAGATCTCTGTTGAAAAAATGGAGAGATTTTGAGGATGGCGGCACAGTCGTCGTATTCCACAATGAAAAAAAAATCGGTTGTGATTGGACAAAGAAAGCGTGATTGTGATTCATCCAAGAATATTATATTTTGTGAGGTGTGTCCACATTTGGCGTTACCTCACGACATACATCACCCACGCCAAATGCTGTATATTTATTATATTTTTGTCAATATGGTTACTCTATTTCATGTGCCATCATGGTAAAAAACCCATATTACAGTTAAAAGCTACTATTTTCAAGGGTCATTTTGGTAAGTCAGGTTTTTTTAGAATTCATATTTACGCTAAAACATGCGCGATCCTATATTTGAATACATTTTTCATGAAATTGGTGCGAAGTTCCCTATTTTAACTGAATACGCGGAACGTTGAACAACAGTTACAAAGTTGTTACGGAAATAAAGGCAAACACGTTTTTTCCCCGTTGTACTATAAACTTTTAGCATGGATACTAAGGTAAATGTTCACACTGACGACGATGCTGTCGACGGACGAGAGTTATGCGAACAATTTTTTTCGATGTGATTTAGTATTTTTGTTTATTGCGATTTCACGTGCGAGCGAGACTCTTTTAAATCATCAAAATGTACCTTTTCACTTAAAAATTACAATTTTGCACGGTTGGACGGCGTCCGTACTCCACACTATTTAAAATGAACCTATATTAGAATGTTGCTACGCTTATTAAGCCTTACCTTAAATATTATAATGAAAAAACTAGAATCGTTACTCTATTTGATGTCATAGAGTCGAAATTTCGAGCGACCAAATTAGAGTAACTTGCTCTAATTACGATTCGCGGTGTATGGTACTGTACCCGTAGCCAAATTTCACGAAAAAGATTCCACGTTGCCTTTATTTTGCATGATGGGAACAGGATGGCGTTGGCAAAGATTCTACACGTGAAACGTATGGCTTCCAGAAAGTGCTTTTAATAGTGTGTATTTGGGGGTTTGGTCGGCTGAAAAGACTCGAATTGATCTACCGTACAGTACACCGCCAATCGCTATTAGCGTAGAAGTTTCTTTAACGTATATCAATAATTCCCGTGGTTTACGCTAATTTAATATTTGAAAATTTTGAAAAAAAACATACATTCTAATTGTTTAATATTTCTAATTTGGGTCTTTGAAAAAGGTAAATGTCGGTCGCAAACATGCTTACACTTGCGTGGTTCACACTTGAAAAATGGGAAAACGGATGTCATAAATTTTGGGATCCGTACGCCAAATTTCATAAAATGACAAAAAACGCGGCGGTGACGGTTAGGGTAGTTGGTTTGATCGTTTTGGAGCGTAGCGGCGGACAAAAGACGCAGTTATATGCGTCAAAACTCGACAGTTGCGTATACCCAACGACAACTGTCGCCCGCCATCGGACATCATGTTCGGAATGCACTTTTTCGTTTTTGAAGAATTTCGAAAACGAAGCGCACGGACGTGAACCGTACAAGAATTCATTCCGTCGTAAACATATGAGAAACTAGAGGACGAATCAGAAAAGAGAACACGTAATGTTTAAAAAAAAAAAAACACCGATGGAAAATAAGAAAAAAGGGCATGTTCTAAGTTCCTTCGCGGTTATTTTCGCTCTGTAAAAACGCTTGCGTGGCAGTACATTTTAGCTTGGAAGGCTTCGTACATATCATGTCCGTAAAGCATTTACTTTTCGTACGGACAAGTGGCTTGAATCACGACACGTTAGTTGACGTAGGCTAGCGTCACGTGCCAGTTCACGGCGAACAAAAAAAAGTACCGTTTCCATACCATAGCGTTTTCCCATTTTTCAAGTGTGAACCACGCAACTAATATAGGTATTTGTACAAAATCTGACAAATCGTAGACAAATTGTACGTTCACACAGTCGAAACGTGGTTGTTGGACGAATATATGCGAACGTGATATTTGACAACCGGATTTGATCCCCTTTTTATACCGCACATTCTCATGCGTCCGCGGCTACTAAACAAAATAAATTGTACTTTTTCACTTAAAAAGGTACGTTTTGTACGGTCAGACTCTGCCTGTACACCACACTATTTAAAATATGACGTACTTCCGTTTTGTACGGTACTAAAAAATTTGCCCTTAATAGAGTAAAGAAAAAAATATAATGAACTACGCTAATGGAGAATAAAAAAAAAAAGCGGGACAAAATTAGCGTACACTACGCTAATAGCGATTGGTGGTGTAGTGCAGAGCCTCGACAAGTACACCGCGAATTGTACTGTACTTACAATTCACGGTGTAGATTGTTCGTGGATCCGGACCATCAAATCTGGCTTGGCGCCATAGGGACATCATTGGGTCGAACAATCATGTCTGTGAAGTTTGTGCCTTCCGATTCTCATTGAACATGGATCTGACGGCGTGTATTCAACAGAGTCATCTGACCCAAAAGACGACCCGTTTTGGCTGAGAAGTCAACGTACGGTAAATCCCAAGGAAGTCTGAAATCGGAACTGTTGTGCTGGTTAGATGAAGTGGAAGGAGATTATATTTTCAAAAACACGATGGTAAGACCGTCAAAGTACGTCACGTAAATGAAATGTTTAATTGTTGACTTCCATTAAAGGCTACAGTACAGATGGAAACCCCCTGGTTCCGAGCCAAGGGCTAGTGCGTGGCCGCAAGCCACGCCGATTTTTTCAACCCTTCGTCTAACGTTTGACTAGTTCACATCTGCTTTACGTCTTCGTTTGGGTTTGCCTCACCCCGCGCTTCTTGGGTGACCGCATTGTGTTTGTAATCAACGTATCGACTCGGATGGGATTCATCTACTCCGTTATCTAGGGGCGGTGAGCGTACTGTTGCGCATGATTTGGTTCGCGACTCAATTGTTGCAATCGGCAACGACGAGGGCTACACCGTGAGGCGCGAGGTTTCTCATATACCACCTCCTCGCTCCCAGTCTACCAGCCTTCGAAGTCCTAGGTTTGACTTGGTTTTCCTCCATTGGGCTAGGAGGACTTTGGGTGATGTGGTCCTCACGGATCTGACTAGAACCCACGCTTTTCCCGCGCGGCGGTACATAAGGGCGTTGCGGCTTGGGACGCAGCAACTTCTAAGGAAAGAGATTACGCTCACCGAGACCCTGTGGACCAATTTGTGCCATTTGCCACAAAAAAAATTGGTACTTTGGACAAGTCCTTCGATGATTTCCTCCGTGACTGTGCGAAAAAAACCTTTGAGACCTGGGGTTCGGGAAGCCCTCCCCAGAGCCTTCTCATTGCCTTTTACCGTCAACGAGTATCGGTGGCGCTTCAACAAGCACAAGCCGCGGCCCTTCTACGGCGGAGCACGGTGGCGGATGACCGGTTGTGCATCCTAGATCTTCCACTAAGGGACCTAATCCACATCCACGATCTTCGGAGGTGTGGAGTTTAGTTTCTTAGGATTGTGTAGTTTTCCCCTTTATTTGGTGTCATCTTTAGTAAATTTGCTAAGTTTTGGCAGTTGTTTTAGTTAGATTTGGTGTCTTCACATGTTTTTTTTACCTTAGTTTCCTTTGGCTATTATGTAGCATTAAGCGTCTATTTCTTCTTTTTGAACCCCTTTTTACCTTGATGGATTTTTCCATCGCACTTTTTTAAATAAATTTTACTTTTCTTTTGATACCCCAACAGGACTAACAAACAATAAGAAAGCAAAACAACATTAACATCAAGACATTGAAAGCTAAAAAAATAATAGTCGCGGGCGACCTGGTGCTTTGCCCTTTGGTTGCCAAGGGCCTTTCGTTTTTGTACATTACGATGTATAATGCGATAGTACTATACCAATTATGTACTAACATTGTACGTGACGCCATCACTGAAATTATGATTCAACGTGGTACAGTATGGATTTTGAGACCACGACAACGTGGCATGGTGTCGTTATCATAAATTTTTACTATCGTCTAATTTTAGTGTACAATTTTGTTTTTGCTAACGTAGGTGCTTACACTTAACCAAAATGACCCCATTATCATTTATTTTTAAGCCTTGTATTAGTAAATCGATGCCAGTTACACGGGCATGGACCGTGTTCCGTTTATCGTGGCCGTTTATCATGCCGCAAGTGTGTCCTACGGGTCGTATATTTGGTTTGGATTGTTTGACGATTGGTTGCCCGCGGACCGTTCGGTGTACAACCGTTCAAAAAAGGCAACTGTCAAGCTCGGATGCTTGGGCCGCACCTTTTTCATTACCCAAGATTTCCGAGCACCTTTCACCCTGTACGGACACCGGTGTACAGGGAATGAAGTGCACCAAACCAGACAATATTATTTGATTTCCAAAGTTGAGCTCAACGCACTTTATTTCGCGCCTATCAAAGGCCGGAGTGCAAAGTTAGAGAGCCTCAAAGATGGGAATGATTGTTATATATCGGATGTAATCTGACCTTGAAGAGGGGGGTACATTGTGGAACGCTGTACACACTTTCGGGCTTCTATCCTCATTTGGCTGTTAGGAGTCAGTAGGAATTTGGTTCAAGTTGAACAGATTCTTGGTCCGTTAATTACATATGGTCAAAGTTGGACGTTTAGCGTCGTTGTCAAGACTTTGTCTTATAATAGCATAACGGATTTGACTTATAGCCACGGATTTAGCCGTAGTTAGACGTACAACCTTTTGCCTTGAGTGTAGTACTGCCTGTTTTGTCTTATGTCAGATCGATAACGATTGCTTGCCGCTAATTGGCCAATGGCATTGCTTGGACTTTGGAGTTGGAAGTAGGAAAAACTTTGGTGTACAAGGCACTTAGGGCCGAAGGAGACAGGTTGCTTTTTCAGTACTGTCTCCTGAAAAAACCCCCAGAGAAATACAATCAATCTTTCTGTTAGAGAACTGTTGCCATCTTTGTTTTGGATTGTCTTTTTTTGGAAATCCTAGCTCGGGTGGAGGGTTGGCACTATCCTCTATTTTTGCGGTTTGGACTTTCGCTATTTGAAACTTGGAAGAGTCTGGTCGGATCCGTACGGCGGAACTGAGGGTTGAGGGAGAATCATATCAGTCTTCGCGGCAATTTGGAGAGGTTTCTTCTTCTAAGTTTGTCTATATTGCACTCCGTGGTATGTGAGTTTGCTTCACCATTTTGAATGATTTCTATGTTTATTGTTATTTTCTGGGGCAAGGTGATATTGTTTAATGTGAAAGAGCCGATATTTATTGTTTCTATATTTCTGCGTGGGAGTTATTTGAGCAATGTTGTGATAATCCTCGGTTTTTGGCTAGAGTTTGGTGGACCGGATCGGACGACTAGCATTCCCTTTTCATCCTTTGGGTAGTATTCAGAAGTGTAGAATTTAGTGGGCTCCCGGCGGATAAGCACAGTACTGAAAAAGCCACCTGTCTCTTTAGATTAAAGAGGATAGATGCTTAGGGGGGAGTACTTCCAAAAAGGGATTTAGATCCTCTGTCCGGTCAGCTATGGAAGGAGGAGAAGTTTAGGATAAGGATCTTTCAAGAGTCCAACCGGAAGAACAGGAAAGGCAAGAAGCAGTAGCACAAGAGGAAGAGTCTCAGGTGCCCGAGGCAGAAATTCGCTTTGCCTCCACTCTGAACATAGAGCAGTTTCTTCAGGGAATGATGCGTGAGGCTGTTACAGTTGAGACTCCTCCAAAAAAGCCAGTGAAGCCACCCTCTCCTCCACCTCCACCTCTCTTCTCTTCCGAGAATTTCCCAACTTTGTCCGAGGCTGCCAGATCTAAAGCCACGGAGAAGAGGGAGAGATCGACCTTATTCCCTAAATCACGTATGAAGGGCTTGGCACATAAAGAAGCGGTCCTCGGTCACCCTCCCGAAATAGGACGCCATATAAGATCCAAGGCTCTGACAGCGGAGATGTACATGGATCCCGAAATCTTGGCAGACCCTAACCGGCCTGGTCGAAAAGAAATCTTAGCCCTTCACAATCTCCATGAGTTGAAGGTTAAGAAGGAGTTGGTGCTGCGGGTAGCCAGGTCTAACCAAGCCAGAATCGTACGCCCAGTGGGAGGAGTAGTGGAAATATTGAGCAGTTCACAAGAAAGTGGGTCTTCTACCTCTGTCCGGGAACAACAGGGGATACCGTCAACTTTGCACCGCCATCCTACCCAATCTCAAGACACCGCAACTAGTGGATGTCCAAGGGCTGGGCAACCTCACGGACCCATTCGGGTAAGGGACCAGTAAGCGGGGGCTCTAAAATCCCAAGAGGATACAACGGTTCGATCATAGAGACAACGATGGCAAATTCGCTCCTCGACCGAAAGATGAGCTGTTCTTCCCTTCCTCCTCAGTCTCTCTTAGCTCTGTGTCTCCG
>JBBHKE010002349.1:61330-118450 GCA_037447655.1 Zygnema cylindricum
ATTATATGCCTTTACGTGTTTTAATATGCCTTTTAGATGCTGTTGATATAACTTTATTTGAGTTTGCATGCTTTTACATGGGATTTGGGGATTTTAGGGTGAATTTATTAGGAATTTACGTTCCTTTAAATGTCTTTACACGTTTTGACATGCCCACGTGTCATTTCATGCTTAAAATAATTGAAAAGTTAAAATTGTCTTCATGTTCGATGACACGCATACTACCTAAACCAAATACAAGGAAACCTGAACGTGCACGATAGAATACGAAAAGGACAAATCATACCATAACAACATGCGGGGCCCTCATAACTACGCATTGATGTCCTATGCGCACAAAACGCATGGAGTAGACTAACGATTACTACGTGCAGTGCGCATTGTTTAGGGTTTTGAAAAGTTAATAAAATTCGTACTTTACTGTGCACCCGTACAGTTTTGCACATTTCTGTAAATTTCCTTGCATTTAAGGATTATTTAAGTGGGATTTTAGGGGTTTAGGGTACATTTTCGTACGTTTGAGTTTATTTCAATATAGTTGTCGTAGATTTTCCGTATAATTTTGTGCATTTCCGTATATTATCCGTACAATTGCTGATTCTTTTAAGGATTTTTACTATCACGCTTTTCGTACATTTACGTACATTTCTGTGCATTTAGGGTTATTTAAGCGGGATTTAGGGTTTTTAGGGTTCATTCTTGTACGTTTGCATATGCTTTAGTACAACTGTCGTAGATTTTTCGTCCAGTTTAGTATATTTTCGTATATCTTTCGTACATTTTTTGATTTTTTCAGGTTTTCTATTGTCACGCTTTTCGTTCATTTTCATACAGTCCGTACAATAAAACAGTACGAAATTTAAGAAATATAGGAAACAAGCGAATACTACGTAGTTTTCGGAAAGAAGTCGAAATCCGTACGGGTTGGACAACTAGGGTTTCCTTAGACCAAGCACAAGGTTTGGACTTTATGTTTCCGGTCCTTCCATGTTGCTTAAAATCCAAGAAACTATTACCACATGCCAGCACGCCACGACCGGCAAAAGGCGTCAAATATTGTGTGAATCTTTAATGTGCCGCAGTTCAGCAGATTTAGGGCGGACATTCATTAGGCCTTTCAGTAATTGAATGAATACATTTACTAAAGGGCGTGCCTTCCATTAGGTCTCGTCAGTAGGCCGCTATTTATTTGCGTGGCTCATTCTGGTTGGTAACACGTAGGTTAATATTCGATGTTAAAAATCTTGAAAGAATCTTCGAATGCAAAGCCTGAAGGTAATATCTGTACCAGAGGAGGTAATATCTGTACCACTTGAGGTAACATCTGTACTACCGGAGGTAATTAATGACTCATATAGAGGGCATTATAATGTAATATCCACAATTTTAGAACGCACCGACTTAAAGGCAGCGGCAAACTTTGATGGTGGGAGCGTGACGAGATAATATCGGCGGAGTCGCATCCGCCCTGGCAGAGTGCACATGGCCCATGCGACATGTACGCATACAAGCACGCGCTCATCCATGATTTTTGCTTTGTCCTTTTTCTAAAAGGGAAAAGCATTGTAGTCGCCTTCGTCTCTGGTGACAACGATAATTGACCGTCGATGTTTTTTTGTAAGATCTTGAGCCGTTGAGGGTTTTGAGTTAGGATTGGCGTCTTTGGTGACAAAGGAAAGAGACACGTGGTACAATCCTATTTGTTGTATTTCACGTGGTTGTAGTGGTATGATAAAAGTCCAGACAAAATCGACGTCACGCCAAAATGTCGTGTTATCAATACCGGTTAAGTAACGTACAGTATCGTACGCTAATTTTTTCGCGTGCGATTACGTACATCACGCCGATTTGTCGCTTTGTCAATATCCGTACACGCCAAAATGTCGTGTTACCAATACCGGTGAAGTACACCGTCGATCGTATTTAGCGTGTAGAAATTATTAGAGTAAAGAAAAAATTAGCGTCATTAATTCTAATTCAGTGCCAGGAGACGTGGCAAATAATGGTCCACATCCTTAAATAACGTCATTTATTCTATTTAAGGTTCAAGGGTCAAAATTTAGGGGCGCCGAATTAGTGTTCAACACGCTAAATACGATCGACGGTGTAACGTACAGTATCGAACTTTAAATTTTTGCGCATGCGATCGCGTCACATCACGCCACGTTGTCGTGTTCTCAATTTCCGTACACTACTGTTATTTCAGTGTTGGCGTGACGTACGATGTGTCGTGATATCAATACCGGTACAGTAACGTACAGTTTCGCACTTTTAATTATGGCGCGTGCGATCTCGTCACATCACGCCACGTTGTCCTGTTCTCAATTTCCGTACACTACTGTTATTTCAGTGTTGGCGTGACGTACGATGTGTCGTGATATCAATACCGGTACAGTAACGTACAGTTTCGCACTTTTAATTATGGCGCGTGCGATCTCGTCACATCACGCCACGTTGTCGTGCTCTCAATATCCGTACACTACTTAGCGAATCGTAAATAGAGTAAATAACGCTATTCGATCGCCTTAAATTTCGACTCTATCACGTTAAATAGAGTAAATGATTCGAATTTTTTCATTATACTATTTAAGGTAAATTTTAATTAGCGTAAAACATCCTAATATAGGTTCGTTTTAATAATGTGGAGTACGGACAACGTCTGACTGTGCAAAATTATAATTTTATAAGTAAAAAGGTACAAATAATAGTTTAATAGAATCGCACTCGCATGTGAAATTGCACTAAACAAAAAAAAAATCGCATCGAAAAAAACCTGTTTGCATAGCTCCGTTTGTCGACAACATTCTCGCCCGTGTGAACATTTACATGAATTTACCTGTGAAAATTTTATAGTTAAACGACAATAGTATGAGTTGAGACAAATAGTATATATCTAAGAGAAAAATAGTACTAACCTCATAATAACGTCAAAATATACGGGCTGACGGTTTTCGTGTCTAAATAATTTAGTGTTTATAATTACAGCACAGATAAACATAAGCTAGTATAGAGTACTTAAATAAAGTAGAATAAATTTCCTCTGTGAAAAGGTTCTATCACAATGATTAGCGTTTACAACTCTAATTGTTTTTTTTTTGTTTTTTTGCTCTAATTTTTTCTTTACTATAATTACGATTCGCGGTGTACCGTAATTTCAGGATTGATGCCAAGTGGATGGTTTAATTCGCGTTTCGCTAATGTAGGAGGTTTGATTAAGCGTAAAAGTTTCACATTGATTTGAGCGTTCGATCTCAATCTAATGAACGATATGAATGAATGGACTGCATATATCATATAATATTAAATATTTGAATGTTAAATCTAAAATACACATTAAACCATTAGCATTATTCAACCATTGTTTGTTTAAACAGAATATAAATGGTTTTTGTTTATTTTCTATTAAAGTGTTGCATGTCTATTTTTCATATTTTTTTTTATCGATACATAATATCACAAAAAAAGAAAACAAAAAAAAGACAAACAAAATAAATTACCACAATACAACCTTGATCACATAACAAAAACGCAAGAAACAAATGTAAACATAACAAAGAAAACAATAAGAAAAAAAAATTCATCAAACTTAACTAGGATTCAACCAACTTAGTCCAAAGACTCAGATGGTTGAACAACATCATTATCAGCTCGATGGTTGACTAACACTACAAACACGTATTTTCTTTTATATTTATTGATAGTTAGAATATGTTGATTACTTTAAGTACTTTCTCATGGTTTTGATCAAGCACCTTAGTCGAAGACTCAGATGGTTGCATAAACATCATTATCAGCTCAAATGATGACTAACATTACAATCACTTATTATTTATTTATTTTCGTTGTTTATTTTAGTAGATTGATTACTTTGAGTACTTTGTTTTTTTTTTTTTTTTGTGATCAACCAACTTAGTCCTAAGACTAAGAAGGTTGCATAAACATCACTATCAGCTCGGAGGCTGACCAACATTGCAAACACTTGTTTTCAATGATAATACTTGTTTATTATAATACATTGTTACTTTGAATAATTTTTTTTTTTTTGTTTTTCCGATCAACCAACTTAGTCTAAAGACCAAGAAAGTTGTTGAACATCATTATCAGCTCAAAGGCTAACGAACATTACAAAAATTGGTATATACTTTGAATACTTTGTAGTTTACCAGTAGTTTCCCAGTAGTTTCATATATCATCATCATCATCATCATCAACATGATCATGATCGTCATTATCATCATCATTTTAAACATCATCTACATCATCATCATTATCATCATCATTACATCATCATTGTCATCATCATTATCATCATCATTACATCATCATTACATCATCGTTATCATCACCATTACATCATCATTATCATCATCATTACATCATCATCATCATCGCCATCATCATCAGCCCATCTTACAGTAGGAGCAGACAATGCTCTAGAAAAATAAATAACTAATAACTACCTTTTTTACATAAGAATATTTAAACTCACAACCAAACAATAATAAGGAAAGAGCACGAAACAAACAATTCCCAAACTCTGTAACATGTAAGCGAAAATGAGGTTTTCGTGTCATAATAAGCTTACCTAAAATAGAACTCCCAAAAGCCGAAAAAAACACACTTACACCTGAATAACAAAAAACACATAATGTCGTATACATAATGACAATTACAATATGTATAACATATCAAATAATATTTCTATCTTATGTAACTGATATACATAATGACAATTACAATATGTATAACATATCGAATAATATTTCTATCTTATGTAACTGATATAGTATAAAACGTTGTAATACACATTTAACATAAGTAATATTTGTAATATATACAATAATGCACATTATTATGTGTTTAATATACTGAAAGCAGGAGTTATATTATAACCAATGTATATAATTTTAGTTGAAGTATAATATACGAACAACTGTTACAACAACTGTTATAGTTGTACTGTATACTTATAACAATTATAATAAATAAAATGTAATGGTTAGACATAATTGTAATAAACATAATGTAATGGTTAGATATAATTGTCATAATATATATAACATAACAGTTAGTTTCAACTGTTATAATTACTATAATGTATTAGTTTATTATACTTATAATAATTAACATAATATAACGGTTAGATACAACTGTTATAATATGTATAATATAACACTTAATTTTAACTATTAAGATAAATATAATGTAAACTGTTATAAAAAACATAATGTAATAGTTAGTTAACACTAATAATTAACACATTGTAACAGTTAGATATAGATGTTCAAATATATATACTAAAATAGTTAGTTCTCAAATAAGATGAAACATCTTGGCAGAGTTGCTGCGCAACCACACTATTTAGATTTAAAGAGGTGGAAAGAAACCATTGTTGGCTTCTTGTTGAGAAGAAGAGGGAGAAACTAAGCGTATAAAAACTATGGCGGTATACACATAAATATACATATATATATTAATATATATATATTATATATATTATATATATATGTATTATATATAATATATATATATATATATATATTATATATAATATATATATATATATTATTTATATATATATTTATATATATATTTATATATATATTTATATATATATTTATATATTATATATTATATATATATATATTATATATTATATATATATTATATATATGTATATTATATATATATTATATATATTATATATATATATATATTATTTATATATATATATATATATATTATATATTATATATTATATATATATATGTTATATATATTATATATATTATATATATGTATATTATATATATTATATACATATTATATATATTATATATTATATATATATGTATATATATATATTTTCGACTCTGACTAATGCTTCCTTGTACAATTTAAACCACACTAAATAAGGTGCAATATTTTCCTAACTAGCACAACTCCGATAAAAACTTGCGATAACGTTGACAAATGACAAAATGAAGATAAAACTTTCGCATAAAACTGATAAATAAAAATGACAAGATTTGACATAAATAGATAGAAAAAGGTACCTGGGGAAGGAGGGATCCGAGGAGGGTACTTGTGAGGGCGGCTAAGGCCCGACTATCACGGCATACTTGGCAATAGGTTCCCTCTCACCCTCCATTCATAAAACCAACAACTTCACTTCTCCCCTTTCCCTCTCCCTCTCCCTCTCCTCTATAAAATATTCGAAATATCTAGAATTGATGAAGGGGAAAGGGAGGGAGGGAGGGAGGGAGGGAAAGAGATGGGAGGGAGGGAAAGGGAGATAGAAGTACTGGTTGGTTGACAGGAAGAGAACAAGATTCGCGCTCCAATGACGAGACAAGGGGAGATGTTGACAAAGCAGTCCACAACCGCCGGTCTCAGAAATTGAAACGTTTTATATTTTGTCGTCACCTAGAAGAGTATAGTAGCAAGGAAGTAAACGGACGGACTTGTAAAAAAAAAGTACTTTCCATTTTTGCGCGTGCGATCCCATCACATCACGCCACTATCCGTACACTACACCGCTAGCTGACCCGCGGCCGACGACATCGAGGTGGCCACGACAGGTACCAGGATGCCGTCGATGCCGTACAAATAAGTGAAACAATATCGCAGCAACGGCGACGATCGATTCTTTGTAGTTTGTACCTTTGACAGGACGGTTCGAAACCTCTACACTATAGTACATCGACGACAATAAAGTGATCGCGACAATTGACCTGCGGCCTACGACGTCAAGGATGGTTTTGTACGGACGGATTTGAGTCATCGGCGCTTTGTCGTACGGCAACATTAATCACATCGCGACGTTTATGTTGACGTAAGTTGGCGCCAAGGGCGATTCACGTCCAAACAAATTTGACGTCATGCCAAAATGTCGTGTTATGGATACCGTAGAGTACAGTAACGTATTATATCGTACTTTTAATTTTTGAGCGTGCGATCTGTCACATCACGCCACGCTGTCGTATTCTCATATATCCGTACACTACCGGAAACGGATTGATACGTGGAGTACATGTAACTCCTACGAAAAATTGTGATGCTCCTATTGGTCCGCGTGTACAAAAACGATAGGCCCTTGACAATCAAAGGGCAAAGCACCGGGTCGCCCGCGACTATTTTTTTTTCCTTTTCCAAGCGAACCATTTTTACAAGTTCAGTTTACATCTTAAGTTCGAGGGTGACGCAAATTGTAATTTACAAATTAGCGATTCCTTCGTACGGTTGCAACTTAGGCAGTACGACGCTAAGTTTAACAGGAAAACGACAAAAAAAAACCCTTACTTATGCACATGGGGACATACCCCAAGGGTATGGCCCTTGTAACTTAGCAAACTTACTTTGATTTTTAGCGCGGAACAGACGGACCCGGATTTCAGGTATCTCTATGTGTTTACTCGAAATTGCTACTTAACTTTGTGACGATTGTATAAGTCGACAATGCCCGTGATGAATGTCATCGTGTACAATCTGTCTTGCTGCACCGTATTTTTTGAAACTTTTTGAAGCGTCGCAAGACACATCGTAATTTTTGAAACGATTTGGTATGCCGCATGTCATTGCGTGACATCGTAGACATACAGCCTTGCAGCTGTGGCTGTGCAACATGCCTTTGCGTAAACCTCTCCTGTCCGGCCGCCATGACTTCGGGTACATTTTTGTAGGTTTGAGTCATAGTTCAAAAGTAGGTGAAAGTACGCCCATACAATATGCCTATTGTACGCAAAACTTACAATATGACCTTAAGACCCATATTGTATTGGTCGCAAAATGAAAAAATATAGTAACAGGGTTGAGTTGCACATCGATCGATGGAGAATTAAACGTCATGTCTAAATTTTGAAAAACATTCGGACAAAAAAATATTTTTATGTGAGTTTAAACCGTCAGATTTGGACGATCGGACGGTCATTGATAAAAGTAACGACCTAAGAAGATCACATGAAAAGCCCATAACACGCTGTATGTACGTAACGCTTCATCATGACTTAACGGATAAGGCGCACCGCTACGTCGTACGGCGGTCATCCCGTAGGTGTCACGATCACATTCTAGTCTCGGCGTCTAAGTTTTCTTATAGGTATGCCTCCTGCTTCCTTTGTCTCTCTTCTTGACTGCTTAAGGCAGCCATGGCAGTGTCTCTTTTCTTGACTGCTTAAGGTAGCCATGGCAGTCTTTGAGTCCTCAGTGACTACGACAAGTGTGAGGACTTAAGAACCTTCATAGACAGATTGACATAAGACGGAAAATAGAGAATTCCTTTTTCAAAACTCCCCTTATTTTTTGATCTATCTTTTGCTTCAGTTCGCTCTTTTCCCTACAAATTACCAACTTAGGAGGTTTGGTCATCATATTTGCTACCATCTCCCCATTTGGTCTATATTGCAAACTAATTAAACTCCCTACGATCTACCTATAGAGAATGTGTTTTATGAACTCTCTCGCTTCTTCATCCATTTGATGTAGGATTCCATTCCTCCCTCTAAGCTCCCCTGAAACGCCTTCTTTAAGTCCATTGGAGTAGAGCAACTGTTGGCTTTATCCATCTCAAACTTTTTCAACATGTTTTCTATTTCTTCTTTCTGAGTCAGTTTATTATTATCTTTTCCTTATCTCTTTCGATCTTAATTCCAAAATTATATCTAGCTACTCCTAGATCTTTTATACCAAACTGACTCCTCAAATCCTTTTTCAACTTATTGATCTTTTCAATTGACTTACTCATGACGAATCGATCATCAACATAGATAGTAAAAAAAAGTACACCATACTTATCTTCAAACAAATAGATAGAATGGTCCGAACTAATTTGGATGTATCCAAGGTTAGTCAAGCGCTCATCCAACTTGACGTTCCATTGTGGTGGCGCTACAATAAAGGCGCCGACAAAAGGCCTACGATATAAACGCCTACTTTTGAACGATGGTTTGAGTTTATTTTAGTACAGCTGTCGTAGATTTTCCGTATAATTTTGTACATTTCCGTATATTATCCGTACAATTGCAGATTCTTTTAAGGATTTTTACTATCACGCTTTTCGTACATTTACGTACAATTATGTGCATTTAGGGTTATTTAAGCGAGATTTAGGGTTTTTAGGGTTCATTCTTGTACGTTTGCATATGTTTTAGTATAACTGTCGTAGATTTTTCGTCCAGTTTAGTATATTTTCGTATATATTTTGTACATTTTTTTATTTTTTCAGGTTTTCTATTGTCACGCTTTTTGTACATTTTCATATAGTCCGTACAATAAAACAGTACGAAATTGAAGGAATATAGGAAACAATCAAATGATACGTAGTTTTCGGAAAAAAATCAAAATCCGTACGAATTGGACAACTAGGGTTTTCTTAGACCAAGCATGAGGTTTGGAATTTCTGTTTCCGGTCCTTCGATGTTGCTTAAAATCCAACAAACTATTACCACATGCCAGCCCGCCACGACCGGCAAAAGGCGTCAAATATTGCGTGAACCTTTAATGTGCTGCAGTTCGACAGACTTAGGGCGGACTTCCATTAGGCCTTTCAGTAATTGAGCGGATAAGTGTCCGTAAACCACAATTTATTTGCATGGCTCATTCTGGTTGGTAACACGTAGGTTAATATTTGATGTTCAAAATCTTGAAAGAATCTCCGAATGCAAAAGTCCAAACGTAATATCTGTACCAAAGGAGGTAATATCTGTACCACTTGAGGTAATATCTTTACTACCGGAGGTAATTTGTGACTCGTACAGAGGGCATTATAATATAATATCCAAAATTTTAGAACGCAACGACAAAAAGGCGGCGACAAACTTTGATGGTGGGAGCGTGACGAGATAATATCGGCGGAGTCGCATCTATCCTGGGGGAGTGCACATGGCCCATGCGACATGTACACATATAAGCGCGTGCTCATCCAATCATTTTTTTTTCCTTTTCTAAGCGACCCATTTTTACAAGATCAGTTTACATCTTAAGTTCGAGGGTGACGCAAATTGTAATTTACAAATTAGCGATTCCTTCGTACGGTTGCAACTTAGGCAGTACGACGCTAAGTTTAACAGGAAAACGACAAAAAAAAACCCTTACTTATGCACATGGGGACATACCCCAAGGGTATGGCCCTTGTAACTTAGCAAACTTACTTTGATTTTTAGCGCGGAACAGACGGACCCGGATTTCAGGTATCTCTATGTGTTTACTCGAAATTGCTACTTAACTTTGTGACGATTGTATAAGTCGACAATGCCCGTGATGGCTGTTATCGTGTTTAATTTGTCTTGCCGCACCGTATTTTTTGAAACTTTTTGAAGCGTCGCAAGACACATCGTAATTTTTGAAACGATTTGTCATGCCGCATGTCATTGCGTGACATCGTAGACGTACAGCCTTGCAGCTGTGGCTGTGCAACATGCCTTTGCGTAAACCTCTCCTGTCCGACCGCCATGACTTCGCAGATTTTACACCTTTACGTGAAATGACACTGCAACATCGAGACCCCTGCAAAAAAAAAGCCGTACAAGTTGCATGCGGACAAAAACGAACAGCCCTGTACTATTTTTCGTCGTCAAAAAAATGTGAAAACTTTTCACACTTGAGAATACGTTTTACTATTGGGGAAACGGTTCTACTTTGTTTAAAGCACATCGCCGATGTGTTTTTGTGATAAGTTTGAAGATGACGTGATCCTAAGTTCGAGGATGACGCAAATTGTACTTTTCAAATTTTGCGATTTATCGTTCGGTTGCAACTTTAGCAGTAGGGCTCTAAGGGTGCGTCTCTGTGTGCTTAAGTAAGGGTTTTTTTCTGTCGTTTTCCTGTAAAACTTAGAGCCGTACCGCGTAAATTTCAACCGTACAATAAAATAGAAAAAAAGAGAAGTACATTTTGCGTCATCATCGAATTTAAAATGTACTACATCTTGTCGTCTTGTGTTCTTCGACTCACTTCGACGACAAAAAACGTCATCTTCAACCTTATCTTTAAAATACAGGGCCGATGTGTTTTAAAATTAGGGATTTTCTATAAACAAATAGGAACACGTGTTCGCACGTGTAATATTTTGTTCAAAAAATTCAAACGATTTCAAGCGACGTGGAAGTGTACGCGATTCGTTACGTTTTGTCCGTTTTTGTTTAATACGACAAAGAAAAGTACACAGTTTGTTTGTTTTGTCCGTTTCCATCCGGTACGGGATTTTTTTTTGCAGGGGTCTCAAAGGTTCCGATGCCATTTCACGTCGAGCCGACAATAGACGCAAAGTCAAAACGGATCTTCTTCAACCGTGAAACGGCACAGGCTGGAGGGCGGTAGGTCTACAATGTCACGAAAAGTCACGCGACGTCACAAGCAGTTACGAAAAATAACGTGCGCCATCACAGATTGTAGACGTTGACAGCCGTCACGGGCATTGTCGACGTATACAATCGTCACGCCCTAAGTGACAATTTCGTTTGGTACATAGGGACACCCGAAATCCGGGTCCGCCGTATCTGCGCTAAAAAACAAAAAAAAATCTCTAAGTTTGAAGTACATAGAGACGCCTAAGTTCTAAAAGAAAACGACAGAGAAAAAACCGTACTTGGCCACATGGGGCCGTACTCTTAGCCGCACAACATGACACGTTTACGTTCGCACACTCCAATAAAGACAAAAAAATACAACTACAGTACGTACCATTTCGTGCGTTCAAAATAAAACTCGCGGCCAAATAAAGCCACGAATCGTAACTAGTGTAGACCCTACGTCCTTGAACCTTTTTCTCTTACAGAAGCAACAATCAACAACGAAAGGCCCAATCAGAGAGGGCTTAAACACGTGCGGAAACCAACAAGGCAAATACTATATAGTGTGCTGAGCATTGTTGCGGTTCTTTTTGGTCCTTAGGAATTCGTATATGTAATGGGCACAAAACGGTAGGTTTCGAAACTGGTAATATTTTAAGTTGACTATGATAAACTATAATCCAAAGTGCACGGACGATATTATTGCCACGAACCACATAATTACGGTTTTACCGTCTCTACTGACACTTTTTCAGATTGTACATGTACGGTCAATTACGCCGAATGTCAATTCTGCGGTGAAGATTCTAAAAATACAGAACCGTACAGTACTGTACTGTAGTTGTTTACGCGGCAAACTAACCGTTTAAAAAAAAAAAAAAAAAAGTGAAAAACCCACTGTCGAAAGAAAAGGACATCATCGCGGACCAATGAACGTACACAAATACTGTCCCTCTCAGAGAATAAAATCTTCACCCGGTTTTGAGGTACAAATTTTTACGGCTGTACGGTTTCCAGCCGTACCAGACGAGACAGCGATGCCTTCAACATCGTAGGACTAAGGGTGTGTCCCCATGTGCATAAGTAAGGGTTTTTTTCTGTCGTTTTCCTGTAAAGCTTAGGGCCGTACTGCCTAAGTTACAACCGTACGAAGGAATCGCAAATTTGTTGAGTACAATTTGCGTCACCCTCGAATGTACGAAAAATTGTAGTCTTGTGTTTTTCGACCCACCTCGATGACAAAAAACGTCATCTTCAACCTTATCTTTAAAACACATGCGCGTTGTGTTTTAAAACTAGGGATTTTATATAAACAAATAGGAACACATATTCGCACGTGCCGTAATTTTCGAAGTTTTTTACACGATTTTCAAAGACAAAGGAAAGTACAGAAGTCGCTATGTTTTGTCCGTTTGCATTTAATACGACAAAGATACGGATTTTTTTTTTGCAGGGGTCTCGAAATTCCGATTTCACGTCGACCGGAGAGGGGACGCAAAGGCAAAGCGCAACTTCTTCAACCGTGAAACGGTACAGGCTGGAAGGCGGTACGTCTACAATGTCACGGTAAGACATGCGACGTCACACAAGCAGTTCCAAAAAATAACGTCCAACAACACAGATTGTAGACGTTGACAACCGTCACAGGTATTGTCGACGTATACAATCGTCACAAACGTAAGTTACGATTACGTTCTTACACATTAACACTTGAAAAGCGAGCCGCCGGATCCGCGCTAAAATACAAAGTAAGTTCGCTAAGTTACAAGTACATGGGGACAGACCCTAAGATGGCTTGCCCCCTAAACTTGCGGCTGTTTAAACGGTTAAACACGACACCGTGAGTCGCTATTAGCATTATGTACTCTATATCGGCGCCCCCAATTTTTGACCTCGAAACCTGAAATATAATTAACATCACTAATTTTTCTTTGACGTTAATTACGGTTCTTGTAATTTAGCGTTAACAATTATGATGTACGCATTTCCTGAATAGTGTGGTGTACGGAAGATGTTAGTTCGTACAGCAATGTAATTTATTACGGAAAATCGTACGGAAAATGTAGTTAACTTATGGCGGTTGCATACAGAACTGCGCTTCAAATTAACGTGGAGTCGAGTTTGCGACAAACGCGTTCGCAAACCCAAATTAGAATTATGGATTAATTATAATACATTGTACGAGCTGTTAGATTTTGTACATCTACCTATTTTACTGTAAACATAATTACGCAGATCCGGTGTACCTAAATCAGCGTTATGGATCAATTAGAATTAAACTTTTTTTTTGAAATGTTGCAAAGCCCAAATTAGCATTAATAACACTAATTAATTATTAACACTAATCATTTCTAAACGTTAATAACGATTCACGGTGTAGCGTTTAAACGTTTAAATCATCGGTCGTTCAAAGGTTTGAACTCGAAAATCGTACAGGTAGCTCAGATTATATTTGGAAGCTAACAAAATTAACCGAACTAACCACTTCCACAGGTCAAAAACTTATTCTCAATCTAAGTAGCTGGAGGAGAAATAGACAGAATTTCTAAAGTCAATGTCAAAAACTAGCTTCAAAACATGGGTGCTTTTGCAGTGTGAAAGCTGACAATAAAAAATAAAAGAAAGAGAGAAGGGCAGAAGAGAGAAGGATCGGAAGAAGGAGCGTGATAGGGACAGGCATAGGGAGAGGAAGTGGAACTAGGAAGAAGAGAGATAGAGGGAGGAGATGAGAGAAGGAGATAACAGTAAATATAAATAAAAAAATATGGCCATGGTTATTGGCTCCTGCAGCCAAATAATTCAGTGTGCTGCCATCTTTCTTATCCTCTCTGTATTTTTTTTTACTGGGAGAGTATTGGCCGTCGAGACAACGTCAGCGTTCACATTTACGCAATTTGATGATCCGAAAAATCTTATCCTTTATGGATCATCTCGACTTGTTACCTCCCAACTTCAACTTACCAATGGTCACCACCACGAAGGACGAGCATTGTTCACAAATTCAGTCCCTCTTCTCCGAAATAATCGCACTAATGGGTGCGGAGCAGCTTCATTTAACGTGCAATTCTCTTTCCGCAATTACAACGACAATATAACGTGCCATGGCGATGGCTTTGCCTTCACATTTCTTGGCTCAAACATAGACTTTTCCAAATTGGGAGGGGATGGTCATCGCATGGCACTTGCGTACACAGGTGAACCTGTTGTGGGTAGTGTTAGCATTGTTTTTAACACTTATGTCGATGATTACAATCCTCCAAGAAGATTCGTGGGCATACGTGAAAACTTTGTTTTTGCCCCAGTGACATCCAACAGAACAACTATTTTGGATGATTTCAGTCCGTCCACCAAGTATGCGTGGGTGGATTACGATGGTGCACGCCAGATTTTGCAAGTGTACCTCAACACTGAGAATGCTAAGCCAGCGACGCCTTCTCTTACATACAAAAAATCCCTTTGCGAGTTGCTGAGGCCATCTGCCTGTGCCGCATGCCAAACAGTTACTAAAGCATACGTTGGATTCGCAGCTGGAACTGGCGGTTGTTTCGACACTCATGAGATTCAACAGTCCAGACAAGGCATGGCAATACTGTGCGGGTATATGCAGCAAAGACTGCAATTGCAAAGGCTTTAGTATGACACCTATTGTTAACTCCGAACAAGCGTGTTTCTTAAAATTTTTCATCGAAGTGGAATCTAACTTGATAAAAACCAAAAATTACGATTTGTATGTCAAACGTCCAAGTAAGCCTCTAAATCCCGATTTTCATCATGTTGTTGATTTTCAGATTCCCGTTTCATAAGTTAATTAGTTGTTGTTATTTGCATTGTTTTGAAGATGCAGTATTGTTGTACGCTCATGGTCAAAAATCGTATGTCCAGTAATGAATCTCCAATTGTGCCCTATTGTCCAAAGGATCTTTAACAATTATACATGAGTTGGTGATATTGACAAATATGTCATTTTCGCAGCTTTCGATGCATTGCATGAAGCATCTTTAGATTTGATGTAGGATTCCTCGATAAATCTTGGGTGGTAAATTCCGACCTTAATTAATGACGTCACCCTAAGATTTTTTTCGTTGCCAAAACCAAGGTTGAATAAGGTCATGAAATGCATTCCTCTATTAGATGATAGAACCTTAGTGTGTGTTTTAGCATCATGGGGGTGATAAGACTAAAGGTTGTGTGAAAGCACAAGAGTACACCTTCAATAAATTATCTCTGGTTAGGAGACGGGGAAAACCTATAAGTACCATATTTTTTAATCCTAAGTAACTAACCATATTGGTATTAGTTCTGGCATTTTTGACAAGAAATGTGAAGTATTTGGACATGGTCAAATGTGAGGCACAAAGGGCAATATGTCTAATGTTCACAGTCGTTGTCAAAATTGGAGGATACAAACAAATGAGCACAGGATCATAAAACTTAAGGAGGGAAATTTTGACCGATTGTGGACCTACAATCTTGTAGAAATTCGGCTACTCTACAAATCTACATTGACAGGTGGAAAAAAAATATATCTAAGAATCGTCCTTGTGAAGGTAGAAAAAAAGAGAGAAATCGGTCTTCTTAATTTACAAAATGTCCTTCTTTTGTGTCAACTATTTTTTTTCCGTCAACATATGGCAATGTGCTGATTGAGAACCATTTCTCTAATAGTCACAATTATTATTATTATTATTATTAGTAATAGTCACAGATTATCCCATATCAATTGTCACGCAGATTACTAACCCCTACTTAACAGTAGAGCTGGGAATGAACCTAGCACATACCTATTTTTTAAAGAGCGTGTTAGTGATGTGGATAATTGCCGGATATAAAGGAGCGTGTTAGTGATGTGGAAAATTGTCCGATATAAAGGAGCGTGTTAGTGGTGTGGACAATTGTCGGATATAAAAGAGCGTGTTAATGATGTGGACAATTGTCGGATATAAAGGAGCGTGTTAGTGATGTGGACAATTGTCGGATACAGTGACGTGGACAATTGTCGGATATAAAGGAGCGTGTTAGTGATGTGGACTAGAACAAGCACCCAGTCGGTGGACTTTAAGTTTAGATGAATTTCTCATAAGATGAAGATTCATGAGATTTAGTGATGATCACTTCGTGTATGTACTCAATCTTTAAGAAGTATTGTCTTTTTAACCATATATGTAGATGATTAATTGCTTATTAGCAATTCATTAGAGGAAATTGAGAAAGCAAAAAGTTTTTTTGAAATCATGGTTTGAAAAAAAACGTAGGTGAAGCTAAGTGATTAGAAGGCAAAAAAGGATCGAAAAAAATCACTCCATCACAAAATAACATTTTTTAATTCCTATTCCTAATAGAGTCTATAACTTTAATTCTGCTCTCATGTGTTTTGCCATTTGACCAGAAGATAGAATTGATAATACTAACTGATAGGTACTAATTTGTCACATTGCTTGGGAATCAATGACACTAAAAAGACCCATGCTATTAAGTTTGTGTTAGACTGTACCAAAAAGTGAAACATTATGATCACTCTATAGGCATTTTTTGTGTTGTAACTCTTGATCACAAAAGTTCAGCAGTTTGCAGCTGGCAGCCATAGCCCCCAAAAAGCTTTGGAAAGTTGAATATAAATGGCATACTTAGCTCATTATGTTTTTTGTGGCTTGATTTAGATGACAGGCTAGAGTTTGATTCCAACTTTCATCTATTGTACTCTGGTGATTGTTTTCTGATTAATATTTAGTCAACTTTATTATTCGTGGTTCGCCGCTGAGCATGATGTGAATTTCACGTGTTTTACCTTCTCAAGTGTATTTGTTTTATCACTATTGTTTTTTTTATCTGTTCATGTGGTTGAAGTAGCTGTAAAGAAGCAGTTGCCATTTGTATGAGAAACTCAGATCAACAATTGTTGTGGTTTCTTTTTCTAGCTAATTATGCCATGGGCCGTCCGACGTACCAGAGCAGCACATTAATCGATAGTGGAGGCCAATATCAAGCAAATCTTGCAGTTGACGGTGAGCCTAATGGAGACTTCGTTGGCGGCAGCTGTACACACAATATTGAAGAAACAGACCCATGGTGGATGGTGGACCTCGGGAAGTCCTCACAAATAGAGATGGTGGAGCTATGGGGGCGGATGGACTGTTGTCGTGACAGACTGACTGGGGTTCAAGTATGGGTGGGAACAAGCAACCAAAGGTGGGATAGCGATGGAAACAAAGAGTGCGATCCTGCCAATTATTTCAATGGACCATGGGATGGAAGACCCATCACAAAGACATGCCTGACCTCCGCCCGTTACGTATGGGTACGCCTAAGCGGTCAAAATAGGATCTTAACACTTTGTGAAGTTCGTGTTTATGGCTATGGTGAGTTGGAAGATGCAACTTCAAACAAAGCAACCAGAACGTTGAATCAAATTTTTTATGTTGTCACATTATTTGATGGTTACCGATTTTGTAATTACGTGCAAACATAATTTCGTGCATATCATGAGCTTCAAATCAGGTTAGGACATTTAATTGAAGGAAACTGAGCTTTTTATGCTCATCACAAGTTGCCGAGGCATACCCTATGGTGCTCGTGTGTATTGGTGTAGTTGTTAAGTGTTTACCTTATCTGTCTTTTGTATGGCGATATTTTATCTTCTTGTACTGAGCTCAACGTGTCCATCTTACCCTAAAATTTCATCTTAGAATATGTAAAATGTGTCAAAGTATCGAGGGGTAATGATTTAGAGGTGTGGTAAGGCACAGCGCAATTGTTTTATGAGTTTTCAGGTTACTTTCTTTCCTTTCATTTGCTTGTTAAAGTATATATTTAACAGTTTGTCTGTCGAATCATTTTCACCCTGCAGATGGCCAAGCGTGCAGTGATATGCAGTATTCTTACAACAGTTACCGCAACATGGATGCTCCCGGAAATGACATTGCATATTATATTACGAACTTTACGTTTTGTCAAAGGAAGTGCACGGAGGACTGCACCTGTACAGGTTTTAGGATAAATAACCAGGAATGTTGGATAAAGTCGAACACCGATGGATCCACTCGGATGGACGTGGGCTTCGGTTTTTTGTACACAAAAACCCCAAGTAGGTGTCTCGTTTACTTATAGAGTGACTCTTCAATCAAGGAATTGGGCCTAGTACTCTGCTTGCTGTTCTACTAGCTTCATCTCTTTGTTTGGGAATCATGCATTCATATTGACACCTGGTATAAAAAGTTATAAATAATAATTTAGGTGATTTTTTTTTTTAAACCTGTAATTACTATTAGATTGTGCAAAACTTACGTGCTTTCGTTCACGATTTTTTTCCTCTGGCACATACATAGTGAAAGCTAAAATATCCTAATAGACAAATGTCCATTCATCTAGTTTTCTTCCCATTATAACAATGGCATGTTATCTAAAGTCTTGAATGGTAAACTTGATGACCAATTTTTCATGAGTGGATTATTTATAAACGCATGTTCAAGTCGGATGGCAATAGCCTGCGAGGACATGGGTTATTGGTCATGCAATAACCCAAAAATTGGTGCGATGTCGTTGACTCCTGAGGGTAATGTGATAGGCTAAAAAAAGTTGGATGGATTCTGCTCATCAAGGAAGTCAATCTCTATTCAGAGGCATTTGAACGATAATAATATTATGTAGAATAGTCCCCTAGGAAGTTCATTGCGTGATAGTAGAATTCACGCAACCATTGGAATCTACTTAGCCAGTGACGTGACAATTATTTTTCTCACTTTCATGACGATACATTGATTCACTTTGTAATTGGTGGTGTATGATGTCTTATTGAAAATCCTGCATGTTTCATATTAAAAGTGGTCCATCTTGATTTCGGACATATAACACGTGGTCAAAACGACGCGGATCTTTCCAACTTGACAGGTAGCAAGGGTTGGCTAATGGCAGATGCGATCGAGGTAGATGAAACCATGGGCATTTTACCCCTTTAAAACCCCGATATTGTAGATTGTGAAATGTCCCACTTCTAGGTACAAATCTTATTGTGAAATAAGTTTTAAAACCACCATTGTCATGTCATTTGCTTGCTGCAAAACCAAATAATGTTTTTCTGTAAATGTCCTTCTTTGGTTCCAGCCTTTTCTCCGCCTCCGCCTCCATACTCTCCTCCACCACCACCTCGTCCTCCTCCTCCGTCTCCCCCCAAAAGGCCCATACCAAGTCCCCCAAGACCACCTCCTCCACCCCCACCTGCACCATTCGGTTTGTTGTCAATTCCTTGCCTCGCCGTATTGCATACTAAGTTTGTAAGGCTGTAATAAGGCTTTAATAGTGATGTTGTCACTGTCACGCTATCTAGAATTCAGAGTGACCCGTGCCAAGTGTTTACACTCACAACTGGAAAATCTTCTTGGTCTTATCTATTTTTGAACCCCTCGAAAATTCAAAATGTGCGTCTCACGGGCATGGATAAAGCAAAAAACGAACTTGTCCATAAATCGACTACTAAGATCGTCTTACGTTTTATAATATGAGATCGAGAAGAGCAAATAATGCTCTAAATTTTATCTTGCTTTATTTTCCTATATTTCTAGTCAAAGGAGCTCGAATTCTCCAAGCTATACTAGTAGCCCATCCGGCCTCTATATGTGGATGGGTGCACCTGTGTTAATATTATCATCAATAGTTTGATCTCCGATCGAGTATGTAATCGTTTATACGGCAGCAAGAAACAATACATGCTTGTAATTACTTTGTGCTTATCCATTTTCCTTGCTTTTGTTTTGTATGCTAAACACATGCCTTTCATCAGATAACACAGCGTTCACATTTACGCAATTTGATGATCCGAAAAATCTTATCCTTTATGGATCATCTCGACTTGTTACCTCCCAACTTCAACTTACCAATGGTCACCACCACGAAGGACGAGCATTGTTCACAAATTCAGTCCCTCTTCTCCGAAATAATCGCACTAATGGGTGCGGAGCAGCTTCATTTAACGTGCAATTCTCTTTCCGCAACTACAACGACAATATAACGTGCCATGGCGATGGCTTTGCCTTCACATTTCTTGGCTCAAACATAGACTTTTCCAAATTGGGAGGGGATGGTCATCGCATGGCACTTGCGTACACAGGTGAACCTGTTGTGGGTAGTGTTAGCATTGTTTTTAGCACTTATGTCGATGATTACAATCCTCCAAGAAGATTCGTGGGCATACGTGAAAACTTTGTTTTTGCCCCAGTGACATCCAACAGAACAACTATTTTGGATGATTTCAGTCCGTCCACCAAGTATGCGTGGGTGGATTACGATGGTGCACGCCAGATTTTGCAAGTGTACCTCAACACTGAGAATGCTAAGCCAGCGACGCCTTCTCTTACATACAAAAAATCTCTTTGCGAGTTGCTGCGGCCATTTGGCTGTGCCGCGTGCCAAACAGTTACTAGGGCATACGTTGGATTCGCAGCTGGAACTGGCGGTTGTGTCGACACTCATGAGATTCAAAGTTGGAGCTTTGACAGCATTTTTACAGGTACGTATTTAAGTCACATTGAAGAATGTGATTAGCTTCTATGGTGAACTTAATCACACAAATGGTTGGTTAAGTAATCTTAAGTTTTGTTGTAAGATCTTAAAGATCACCTATTCTCGGCTCGCTTGAACTTGATGTTGTATATCAAAGCAATTCCATCTTATAAGCTTATCTTTTGTGAAAAAATCTAGCCAAGCAAAGCAAAGTAGCGTAATATGATTCAATCATTCACGCAACAATGGATGTGAAGTTGTTTTTTACATGAAATGATCAATTTTGATTTTCTATTTTTGTTAAAATACTGCAAATTTGTTCTCAGTCGTGTATCTTGTTTGCTTTTACAAGTGGTAGATAATTTTTCTTGAAAGCCACTAGGAAAAAAATGTTTTTGATAGTCGTAGTTTTTGACAACGCTAAAAACGTTGACGTTCTAATAATGTAGTGTAAATCAAACACAGGTGTCAGGGGTGAAAGAGTGAAAACATAGGAAAGCTAAATTCTTGGTCCTCGTAATCAATTGATTGTTGGATCTTAGTCTCTAATGACCAGAATTTAAGTAGTAAGTTTCACCGGTCAATCCTTCCCTGCACAGACTGGGTAATGGTGCCAAATGTATTTTTCCCGGTTAGAAGTCACATTGAAGATTAACACTCATGCAACATTTTCATAGGACCTATTTTTTGCGCTATTTTTGTTTATAAATAACCGACGAACTTGAATCTGGTTAAGAATTCATCGAGCCTTGGCATTTGGCTTGGTATTTGACACTTTCTCCCTTTGGTATGGCAGTGTACGGTCTTGGTCTAGATGATGCACAACCGTCAACCAATGCCGCAGGCTTTAGTCCTTATTTCTTTCATGCGAGCACCGGGTATTTGTGGAGGTTTAAGCCTATATGGACTATAAAAACAGAATGGAGTTGGATGACTGACCTACCACCAGTGAAGGACCAAGGCGCATGTAGTAAGTATAATGCTTCTCAACTATTTGCGATTGAGTTGGCCTAAAAAAGGAGAGTAATACTTGTGGTTTGTATCGGTATTTTCCAGTTAAGATCATGTTGTATTATTTTTATTTTATTTTTAAAACTTTGCCCAATTAAATAACCAAACTAATCAAACTAACACTAACAGGGCTGATCCGTCGATTTGCACAATCTTTTTTGACATTTCCCCTCTCATTGTGGGAATACTTACACCTTGTCAAAATTGACCTAACTTTGGTTTCACTCTAAGTATGACATCATTGGCAAGCATGACAGTTGCCTCCTCAACTATATGCATAAAACTGAACTCCAACTTCTTACTATTCAGTAGGTCCGCCGCAAAATACCATTAAATCTTGATGTGTTTCATCCGCGTATGAAACAAGAGATTCTTTACCGCCAACGCCATAAATTTTTTTAAGTGTGAACAATTCCTAGCTCCCCGGATGTCTCCTTCACGCAAATTGAAGCCTTTGCAGCATGGCAAGCCGCCATGTACCAGACCTCTGTAGAACTCAATGCCATTGTTGCTTGGAGCCTGAACTTCACGAGGTTGACGCTCCACCAAAACGAAATGCATAGCCTAAAGTTCGCTTTCTGGAATTGAAAGCTCCACCCAATTTACATCGCACTAGTTGTAGCATTCAATATTCCTCCTGACTGAAAAACGTAACCTAATACTCAAAAGTACTAACAAGGTAGCGGAAGGGTCGCTTAACGAATTCCTGATGAATCTTCTCTGGAGCCTGGCAATATCTTCTGACGATGGGGACAGAAATAGAAATATCTGGCCGGGTCCCGTCACATACACACGAGGCAACCAATTTCCTCCCTTTAGAGGACGTCCCCTATCGCTAGAACATCCATTGTGTCTAGATTCTCAGACTTTTTCTGTTCCAATTTCGGGTTTAAAGGCATCGAAAATGGTTTTGCGTCCATCATCTAGAATCGCACCAAGACCTCACACCAAGACCTCTGGATTCTTTGACTTGATCTATTGCATTTTCCTGTCAAAAGGCATCGAAAGTGGTCTTGCGTCCATAATGTAAGATCACGTCAGCACCTCCTTACACTATTTTTTCCCACTCAAGAGGATGTTCCATGACACATCACGGGTCACCTCAATCCCCAAAATACTTCCTTTTGCCAATATCCGTCAATTTGAAATGTTGACATAAATAATTTTCAGCTCCTTGAATCTCCCCAAGCTATCACAGACCATAATCAAATACTCCATGTAAATCGACAGATAAACTTATCTTCCTCGTCACCTTTTACGTAAACTCCGGAAACTGAAAATAGCCTTACAAACCAAAACTCCGTAAGAACTATATGTAGCCGCAGGTACCATGTTCATGGGGCTTGCTTCAAGACATACAATGATTTTTGTAACCACCACATCAGGTCTAGATTTGTTGTCACACCTTCTACATCTCTCGTATAGTCCTCCTCGAGGTCACCATTCAGAAAAGTTGTCACATCCTCCATCTGATGGAGATATCTTTTAACGACTACTGCCATGGCCAAAGTAATCCTTGACGAATCAAATGACCACGGGAGCAAGGATCTCCATATTATCAACTCCGTCTTTTTATTGAAATCCTTACGCGCAATTCGCACTCTATACTTGATCACCTCATCGGACAAACCCCTTTTCGTGTTTGGAAGCCCACTTAGCTTTGATCTTTTTTTTATTCGCAGGTAATTCTAACTCCTCAAATGTCCTATTATCAACCATTAGAAATACTATTCCCATGCTAGTTTTGACTTTGTGTCCCAATCTCCAATTTTCTCACTTCGGTATATGATCGCAAGTCCATTACATAGACTTACTATTTAGTTGCCACCAGAAAAAAACATTCTCTTGAGCCTCAAAAATAAAATTGTGGGACTTGGAGTTGTCCATACCTTTTCGGTTGTACGACAACCATAAGGTTTCTTCCCCTTGGTCTCTTCGCTTCTACTCATTTATGGTAAGCTTACTTTAGGCTTTTGACTGCTGTAAATTCTCTTTGAAGATTTGGAACTCAATGTACCACGACTCTAGATCTCACTTTAAGTCTCTACTTTCTTAAAACTTCCATTAACCAAGTCAAACTTCAATTTTGTGTTTGCTCAATAACCATCAAAAATATCAAATCCTTGTGAAAATCCACATTTTGAGACTCCACGACAAACTTCCCCGTCACATCAAACACACGGTAGAGACGACCCTAGGGACAGGCACTCACTAAACACAGACTACAAGAAAAACATGATTCGCCTTCCCCTATCAAGACACCACATCATCGAAACTAAATGTACACAGCACAATGTGCGCGTTACCTCGCACTTCGCACGAAACCAAACATACATTTTGAACAAGACATTTGTAAGACCGAACTAAACAGACTGATGGGGGCACGACTGTTAAGCTGATTCGCACGATGTATCCTAACAATTACTTTGAAACGACACGACTCGGGACTAAAACCAGATTTTGACCAAATAAAACCTAATGATTGATTCACCATTGGCATATACAAACAATTTATACACACTTTGGTACTTCCTTTGTTCATTCGTTTCGTGTTTGTTCTTTTTTCTATTCCCCACTTTCCCACGTTTTCTTGTTGTGAATACATACGTCTATCAATGTTGTACATACCGAAAAAATTACTACATCAAAAATTGTATTCAATGTCTTAGAGTTTCTTTGTTTCATTGGTAACCTGACAGCAGGCATCCGCGATATGCCATTCCCTGTGCAGGAAGTTGTTGGATTTATGCCAGATAGGTGCCATAGAGTGCATACTATATTGCTAATGGAGAACAATTGTGAGACCCCTAGTTTCGAGCAACAAGTGGCCAGTTGCTTAAACAAGGGTTGTGATGAGACCGGTTAGCCATCCACGACTCTAAGCTTTGCAACCACAAAAAATCTCACTACCAACTTTGACCTTTAAAAGCCTTGTACCACACAAATAGTAGGTCATAAACATTTAAGTCTTATACGAAGTCCACATATTTTAAATTTCAATGAAATGAACAACTACACGTTAAACTTACATATGCATGGGACGTTCGCAAAAGCCTTTCTCACGTATTCTACCTTGGCATCCACTTTATATAGAGTCATAATTGGCCTCACCAATTTGCTTTATGAGGTTTCAGTTTCCCTTGATATTATTGGGGCATTTTTTCTCTTCATCCCAACTCAAGACCAAAGACTCATAGCGAAGTCTAATGAAATTGCAACCATTCATCCAATACAATGCCTTTGGTGCCTGTTTGTCTCATTGTTATATATTGAAGAGCTCTTCCTAATGATGCACATGCACATGGGTATTGCTAGCCTACCAGTACTGTTCGCATATCACGATGGGAGCAAGTCAGACAATTTGGCCGGTTTGGCTTACTCTAGGCCGTCTTTCAATAGCCGGTTATAGTTTTCGTTGAGGCTAGTGGCTTTGCATTTGTTAATTACCATCAGGTACAGAAACTCATCCATACGGGAATTCATAATTGAGAGCTTAAAGCATGTCGTGTGTTTATTGTGTGGCAAGTATCATAAGTATCTATTGGTGCATATAGGGCTTTTTCAACAACTCCATGTGTTTTTCGAGTGGAGTGGACCATGTTGTGCTCCTTGTGGGCTATGCGCTGGATATAAAAGAGTTATCGTTGTTGTATTGGATTATTCGAAACTCGTGGGGAGAAACATGGGGTGAGCAAGGCTACATGCGTATGCAAATTATGGGAGGGTTTGGGGTTTGCGGCATGAACACCCTGCCAGGACTAATTCTAGTTGTTAAAGCTTCAAGAACATGATTTTTTTGAGGTTGAACATAGGTAAGCGATTTGAAAGCTCGACGAGCCTATAAATTGATTTCGGCCCCTTGTTGTATTTTTCGCTTCCCTGTTGCTAAATTTTTAATTGTCAAAGGAGTGTCCAACATGAAGGAAGATGTTTGATAAAGAGCATGGTAGATAGAAAGCATCATACAGGGTAAGTACAATGTCAAAATCAAATGGAATGGTATTGTATCCTCCAAGAGAAACACATTGGAATAGATACTTTAGAAGGCTTTACTCAAGAAAAGATTATTCTGAAAAGTATCTTGAATGGGGGGCGGATTTTGATAATTCTCGGGCCTCACATTACTCTACGTTCAACATCTTTTAAATTTCATATTTGTGACTTTATCCCCTAAACCAATGTTTTGAACAACCATCTCCCAACTGCCATTGTTAATGGCGAACACAATATATGTACCAACAACTTTCTTCAAATAAGCCCCTTGTTTTGAATAGCCTTTAGATTTCACATTTAATCTCCAAAGATGGTAGAACTTGAATTTTTATCTTTACCGGGAATGGCTCAAACTAAGAGTGAGGTCACATCAAGAGACAGTGTTATTGTACGGACAACATTACTGCCAGTAAAATTTTGGACTTGGTTACATCGGGTAACGCCTTTAAAGCAACATGTCTTGATTTGAGTGGTAATATGTAAGTTAAAGTTAAGATATAAAAATCATCAAAGATTTTACAAACCGACCAATTTCATTTTGAAATCTATACTTTCGTACTATGTCAATGTACGAAATATGCCTTCTTTGTCATTATACCTCTAAAACCCTTCTTCGTAGACGCTCTATCGTTTTTAGCGCATGCTAACACAACCTTGTCTTTTCGAAACGAAAATTCAAATTGCGGGAAACCATTAAATTGAAGGGAAGACAAAAGGAGCGTAACAATATATCTGCCGGCAAATACTTTTGTTGCATTTCTGTTCGATTCTGGTGGTTTCGCTTCCACCTTTGTCAGAAGGCACATGGTTTTTGCCACGTGTGAATTATTTTGTGGTAGTCAGTTCGTTGCACAAGTTTATATCACCTAGGTCTTACTATTCTATAGGTTGTGTGATGGGTGCACACCTCTTTCAGGTGGTTTGCTTGTTACATAGTCCGATGGAGCAATTACTTCGTGGAAAAAAAAAGGACGGTTAGGATTTTTGCCCGTACCCTTACGAGAATCATAATTGTATCTTCTATAATGTTGTTTTTCAAAAGCTCACCAAAAAATTATACGGCATGGTATTGTATAGTACAAAATTATGTAAAATACCTCACATGAAGTTCAATGTAACTACACTTTAAAGCAAAAGTCCGATGACTAGGTAATATTCATAAACCGGAATAATAGAGTATGTTACAAATTGCATTGATTTGGACCCGTACGTTAAGATTGGTCGCACGCTACGTCGCGTTTCACTTTGTATTCCGTACGTTTAGGTTCTCGCAATTCCATGTTTCGTTTTTGTTCCGTTTGGTTTCGTGTATGTTTCCTGAGCTTACGCTGGTGTTGCTGCGAAACTTTGATTGTGCTCGGATTTTGCAGTGGAATTATCAAACTATCAGAGTACATGTTGTGTGCGTGTTTGTAATAGGATGTCCTACCTCTCAAAAAATCCCATTACTACAAACAATTCCAACCACACATTCCACACATTGGAAAATACACATCCACATTTGACAACACTCACATAAGGATAAACTTTAATTTAGAAGAAGCTTCTATCCACATAACATTAGCTTGGTCTCTTGCCTTCGTGGCTCAACCCTTCTTATTAAAGTGTTTTCCCCTACTCTCCACTCTTAATAATTATATCTCTTAACTACTAAAACACTATTTAGTTAGTGAGAGATTTCAATGCAAAAATGCCTTTTCTCCAATTTGGTATTAATCGCTCGCGACCAAGATCAGCCAGAATTTCCACAAACTTTTCCCAAAGGAAAAGATGTCTACTCTCCTCTTACACTTCCCTATTTATCCATCATCGCCCTGGACTAGCCAGGCCAGAGTCAAAGCTCTGTTTGAACAGGCTTTTACCAAGGCCAATCATTGATCAGCAAGGACTCAGACTGACCAATGCAAAAACGTGCGAAATCTCTTACTAACTACTTAGCACTTTATTAACCAATCAAACGCTACGTTTCACTACGTAACATTTACGTGCAAAAGCGCGCGCCAAACGAAACGCGACTTCGCACGATCGTGCGTCACAAATTTTGCACGCGAAACTTCCTACGAAATTCCCTTAAGTGAAAGTGACGTTTCGTACTAAAAATTGTAGGAAACGAAGTACCATGCATACTGAACGTTTCATTAGAACTTTATGAAACGTTCACGCGAAATTTCGGTACCAATTTGACCCTTAACCCGTTTGAATGATACCCACCTGTCATTTAGACCTCGCACTGCCACCTAAGTTCACCCATAGCTATAACTTTTGAAATGTAACTCCAAATCGCGTGATTCTTTCGCGAACGTCTACCAAATTTAGTAATCTATAATCATAACTCATAAATACCCTTTTATAAACAAGTTCGATCCGCTATTACTGTTGCACGTGTGAGGGGTCTTTGTCTTTGGTCTTTGTGAACAAAGACCTTTTTGTTCCCGTGTTGAGGCATTAAAGGTAAGTTTTTTGTGAATGTGATTGGTAACCATCAAATTTTATGGTTTTTTTTCTTGTGTTCTATAGTATATTAGGGTTTGCAATGTGGGGATTTACATCTATGTTGTAATGTTGGTTCTTATTTAGTGTTGGTCAGCTATATCATGCGTCACGTATCGAAATTCATTTTATTTGGTTTCTCTAAGTTTTATTAGTACATTTAGTTTCGTTCGTAGTTTTTGAGTTTACAATCAGGTACACGGTTTGGTTAAAGCTTTTGTACAAAACTTTCAGTGTTGTAGCTTAAGCTCCTATGTGGTACGTCTCTCGTGTAAGTTACATTTTCCGTACAGTACTTGAAGACGTTTTGTTTCGATTAGTTTCAACTTGCGTTGTTCCGTAATTTTGCGTCTAAGTGCATCCGACGCTTTTACGATTTGATTTTGAGATTAAATCTGGCGACTTAGGGTATGTCCCTATGTACTTGTAACTTAGCGAACTTACTTTGTATTTTAGCACGGATCCGCTGGACCTATGTCCCTATGTCTGTAAGGACGAAATCGTAACTTACCCTTGTGACGATTGTATACATTGACAATACTTCTGACAGTTGTCAACGTCTGCAATCTGTGGTCGCACGTTAATTTTTGGAACTGCTAGTAACGCCGCAGGTCTTACCATGACATTGTAGACGTACCGCCTTCCAACCTGTGCCGTTTCACGGTTAAAGACGAGGCGCTTTGCCATTGCGTCTCCTATCCGGTTGACGTGAAATGGCATACAATTTGAAGACCCGTGCAAAAACGAAATCCGTATTGGTCGAAAACGGACAAATCCAAACAAATTGTGTACTTTTTTTCGTCGTTATCAAACGCAAACGGACAAAACATAGCGAATTCTGTACTTTTTTTTGTCTTTTAAAATCGCATAATTTTTTTCGAAATTAAGACACGTGCGAATATATGTTCCTATTTGTTTATCGAAAATACCTAGTTTTAAGCAAAATGTAACATGTGTTTCAAACGCAAGGTTGAAGATGACGTTTTTTGTCATGGAAGTGGGTCGAAAAACACAAGACGATAATTTTTCATACATCTTAAATTCGAGGATGACGCAAAATGTACTCTACAAATTTGGATTCCTTCGTATGGTTGCAACCTAAGTAGTACGACACTAAGTCTTACAAGAAAACGACCCAAAAAATCCCTTACTTGTGCACATGGGGACATACCCTAAGTTAAAAAACCAGCTACACCGCGAATCGTAATTAGAGTAATGAAAAAATTAGAGTACAAAAACAAAAAAAAAAAATTAGAGCAATTAACTCTGATATATGCGATAGAGTTGTTTCAACTATGAAGTTTACTCTATTTTATTTGATAACTATAATTTGGCACGCTAATATTCTCTATTGGTAAATAAGATATTCGTACAGAATTTAGCAAAACATACAGTTTATCGTCACTATGACGTTTGCACTACGCGGTTTGTTAAAACGCAGTTACATGAAAACGACCTGTATTAAATTATTATTTGTACTTTTTTACTTATTATAGTACAATTTTGCACGGTCGGAGGTTGTCTGTACTCCACACTATTTTAAACAAACCTATATTAGAATTAAAAACGCCAATTAAACTTTACCTTAAATAGAATAATAAAAAAACTAGAATCATTTACTCTATTTCATGTGATGGAGTCGAAATTTCGAGCGACCGAATTATAGTTGTTTACGCTAATTACGATTCGCGGTGTAGTGAGGGAATTGTTAGAATTAATCAATGAGAAATCACTGAGTGATCAATAGGGAGTTAATGTGTAAATAATGCAAGAGAATCACTACGATTGTATGTTTACTAGAGCTACTCTTGTCTTCATCTTATGATCATGGGCATCCAATGTTTGTATCGTGAGCTAGTTGATGTTTTATTTGAGTTGAAATTCACTTCCGCATTGAGAAATTTGACAATTTTGTGCGCATTCCAATCGTGTGTCGATCTTGTCACTAGTATCCCTCAGGATATTAATCCGGGAAAAATAAGATTTTATTCTTGTAAAATTGTGACTCGTGGATGGCCTTTAAATTTTCATTAAAAATGTAATTTGTCGGATCACGTCGGACAATTGTGTGAATTGCAATTATAAGTCATGCACGAGGTGCATTTTGCTGTTTTTAATTACCCCTAACGTAGTACACCTTGAATTGTTATTAGCGTTAATTAGTAAATTATTAACCCTTATAATGATTCAAGGTAACTAATTAATTAATGCTTATAACGACTCAAGGTGTACCTTCTACATTGCAAATGAATGACACATTGGAAATATTCTATCTCCATATGCTACCACTGTTACATACGACAATGAAACAAAAAAGATGTTTATTTTAATCTCAAACACCGCTTAGTTAGCATCGTATAATATTGAGTGGATGTGAAATAGTGATTTAAAAGTGTTGCCTCGTGTTCATCTGGTTGATCGGGTGTTAGTCAATATAGGGTTTTCAGCATGAGTATGAGCGTAATATTCTGGAAAAGTACGAGTAGGGATTCTTCTACTTGAAAGAAATGAAAGGACGCCATTATTCATTACGATGGTGCAAAAACATCAGATCTAGCTATCCAGACCTATGAGGCTCAATAAATTCTAACACGCACCGAGTAAGATGACGACGCTTTGCATTTAGTAGGGTAGCCTCACTGATTCTTCCAAAGTTTTATCAAACATTTTGCTACCAATACGCCAAAAAATATTTAGCACAAATATTGAATTTACACAGTTGAAGTCACTAAGTCTTACCAAGTCTAGCAAGTGCAGTTTGGAATATGTTTGCTGTAGTTATTTAAAAAGGATGTTGATGCTCAACACAATTAGTACGAATCAGTCTAACTGATTTTGGATGTGGGGAGACTACTAAACTGATAACTGTGAAGGATTAATGAGAGGACTTTTAGATTGAGTTAAGGGCTAGTGGTGAAACTAAGGATTAACGGTGGGCTAAGTAAGTGATAAACAATATTTCGTGTATTTCCTGTCCCTGTCAAGACTCTTAACTTGGCTACCGAACACTTTCAGGTGTGAGATATCTGATTTCCTTCTAACCCATCTCTCATAAGGTGTCACTCCCTTTACAGCTCAGGTAAGGACTCTATTCTTAATGTAGTTGGCAAAGTTCATTGCCTCTGCCCAAAATATCTTTCCTATTTTCTTGTCGGCTAACATACTGCATGCACTATCTCCTAGTGTTCGATTAAACCTCTGAGCTACCCCATTTTGTTCCGGGTTATATGGTACAATTTTCTGTTGTTGAAGTCCTTCATCTCTCAAGTATTCCTCAAACTAGTTAGAGGTATATTCCTCCCCATTATCACACCTTATTCTCTTAATGGGGTTTTTATGCAACTTCTCACTCTAGGCTTTATATTCTTTGAAGTAAGTTGATGTTTTAGACTTTGTTTTTAAATAGTAGACTCTAGAGTATCTAGACCAGTCATTGATTATTGTCATCATAAACCTCTTTCCTCCAACAGAAGGTTCTTTTGCAGGCCCCCAAATATCTGTGTGGACCAAGTCTAATACTTTTTCACCTGTATATGTAGCGGCTTTGGGAAATAGAAGTTTGTGAGTCTTACCTTGAGCACAGCCACTACAATCATCCATCATTTCATTATCCCCAAACTGAATGCCTTCTACTACCCCAAGCTTTTTCATTTCCCTCAACCTATCAAAATGCACATGCCCCAATCGTTTATGCCAAATCACCAAATTTGAAACACCAACATAATAAGCATTTTCTTTCCATTACTCAAGTTAAGCCTAAACATTCCTTAGCTACCCTTATCTGCCGTGAAGTGAACTTCATCCCCGTACTTAGCTGTAAAGACTCCCTTTTTAGTGAAGGTATCAAACTCTTTGTCATCTAACACAGACGTAAAGACAAGATTTTTACTCAATTGAGGAATGTAGAGTAAATGTGAGAATGTGAGTATAGAAGTCTTACCCTCCACAAAGACTTTCAGATCTACCGACCAAACTTGATCTGTGGTAACCACTCTCCCATCCCCATACTCTATATCTACAGTAGGGATTTTTTTTAGCTTAGTGAAGAATTCCTTATCGAAACACATATGCATGAATGCACCTAAGTCGATGATCCATCCTCCTTGTGGAGCTTCCCGAATTACTCCAAAGACACACTTCTGTCTTTGAGGGATCTCCTTCTCCTCCAGAATCTTGTCAAGGAGAATCTCTACATCCTCTTCAGATGACTCATCCTCAGTTTCTCCTGTCACTTTTGTGATCAAAAGTGCCCTTTTCTTCCCTCTGGAAGAACCCCCTCCACGATTCTCTTAGAGCCTCAGCTTGGACAGCTTGACACAATCTGTGATAAAGTGTCTCGGCTTTTTGCAAAAATGACAAAGCGATTTGGGGGCCTCGGTCCTCTAGAATGATCTCTTTCCCCTTTGTACGGTTTCTTTAGGTCTTTCTCCCATCGGTTCCCTCCTGCGGCTAAAGCTTGAACACTCTTCCCTCTTCTCCTAATCTTTATGGTATTTTTCTGCACAAGTATCATCTAGACCACTGTATTCCACTTCCATGAACTATCAGACATTTCTTGTACTCAGTACATTATGTTTTTATACTCGTGTAGTAACTTCATGATGAGTAGTTAACTTTTATTTTCATTGTACATGTCTATCCGGCACTTTTTATCTCCATATACAAACAAGAAAGATCATTACAATAATCATACATATTTCCTTCTTTGTAAGTGTAACTTGCTAGCTTTTGCTCAGCCAAGTAGAGCTCTTGAATAGTACCAGCTCTATAGATCTCCACCAAACTCTCCTACAGCTCCTCGGCCTTGTAAATGTGAAGGTGAGGGGTGGCCAAACCTTGAGTGAGGTGTCTAAGAATGAATTTCTTGGCAGCCATGTTTACGTCTTCCCACATATGAGTATCGTTCTCCACGGTCTTCACGACCGCCAATCCGATGCCATGGCAAAAGGGGTGAGGCGTGTCTCTTTCCCTTTCCTTTTTTCGGACACATTGGTGTCCCCATCATCTCCCTCTTTTGCAGAAGAGTCGCTGCTGCAGAAAACCTTACTCCAAATCCCGGCGGAAGTTCCTGAAGGTGGACGTTTCACTTGTCCACTGACGATACCCCAGTATCGTTTTTCACACAAAGCTCCCATCATCATGGCTTCCCAATAGATGAACCCAGATCCATTGAAGGTGGGCACCCTAGAGGATGGGCCCATAACCTGCAATTCTGTGTCCTCCATTGGACTATTGAATACAGGAAGCCTCTAGATAGTATTTAACTAACCCACTTTAAGCCACGACCACTTCTGCCTAAGAAGGCAAACTGACAATTTGACTGCAACCCTGTGCAACCTGGACTCCCCTGAGTCCGTAGCAAAAAGAATCATTGAAAACGGCTAACCAGCCGATAAGTTATGAGGCAGTAAAAATGCCAATTTGTACAAACTCTCAAAGGGAGAGGTGACTACCTACCAAAATTTTCTAAGTCCTGATTCCCTCTAAAACTTCTATCTACCGAAGTACGATCCAATCAGATTACTGTACCATACAAAAAAGCACTACTGCCGGTGTACCTTTTGTACGACATATGTACGAGAAGGCTATTAAGTGGACACATGTCCGTTTTTCATTCGTCCGTACGTTCCTCGGAATTCCCATAACCAAATGTCATCTCTCCACGTGGCACCAAATCATGCCATGTCACAAATTGCCAAAGTGACCATTCGGGAATCTCGGCGAAGACGTTTGCTGTTGGATAAGAAGCGGCATTAAATGTCGTCCGTCGAAACAAATGTCAGTTTCATTTGTTTCCTTCGGGATCCAGTTCGCACTGAATTTAGCCTGTTCTATGATGTTACATTTACATTTGTGTTAATTAGATTACGGGACGTAACATACTTTAAATATGAGTCACACCCTATATACTCTAGTGAACATCTACGACAGACTGGTTAGAGCGGACGGCTAGGCCACGCTCTACCAGTCGGGGGTTTGAGTCCTGCTGGACTCAACCTTTTTGTAGAGAGTGACTTAAGGTCACTCTTTAACACTTTTATAACCCTGTTTATGGAGTTGGGGCAGCCATGGCTCCATCACTCTCTCACTCTTTCAGTAACTACAACAAGTATGGGGGTAAGAGAGAAGAGATGAAGACAAGCTGCCTGCATGTTCCTTTTTCCGCTAATATATTAAGACCTAGAAAATAACAAAAAGCTATTTATTTCAACATATTTGGATGGTGTTACTCCCCTTTTTTTATATTTTATTTTTTGCCGGATGTGAGATGGTATAGGTATACTCATGATTTTCTCAAATTCCTTGTTGTTTTTTGTCAAAGTTATAGCGTTACATACAAGCACTCAAGTTATTTATTTTGTATCAAATTTTTCCAAATTACATTGTGGTGTAAGTGTCTTGTTTTCATGTTTATTTGCTTAGTACTTGTTGGATTACGGTTGTTGTTTAAGATAATTGTGACACTTCTGCATTACCTCAGACCGATACCTGCGTGTCCATTAATCGGCTGTTTGGACTCTGTGCAATCAGTGGAAAAAACTCTCCCAACCCGGATCTCAACTGCAATACCCTCCGGCCTAATCAACAGGTACATTTCCTTCTACTAAACATTACTACTGATCATCCCTTTTTGGGAAAGCACCCTCGTATCGACTCTTTATGCTCGGGTAACATACAACCATATCATACTTTTTGAACTAAAAAGTTGTTTTTCTACTAATTTTTTATTTCTCCTCCATCAACCAAACCTTCATGAACACATTCTTGAAATAAGTTTTGGAAATTTAGTCTTTTCCACGAGTTATGTGCCTCTCGCACTTTTGGTTGTTTAAAGCACCTACTGCAAAGTGTAAAAAGAGAATCTAAATTGAGAAATCTAAATTTACAGAAGAAACGCGCGAATGGCAATAAACCTTATGTATATATTTTTACAACAGAATGAACAACTTTCCACATTACCCAACCAATGATTTGTAGGTTATTTATGAATTGTTATCTTGCATATTACACTAATTTTAGCTGTTTGTGATTTGCAATGCTCAGTAAAGTCTATGAAAGTGTGTATGCAGTGGTGTATTTCTATAATAATGTTTTTTTCGACTTTTTGCAAAATTACTTCTGATGATGGATTTAATTTGGTTGCCAATCGAATAAGGGAAATAGGCTCTGAAGTTTCATTGCCCAAAAGTTACACACGCTAAAAATCATGATGTATTCTTTCCATGTCAAGCCTCGTTAATCATGTTTTTTGAATTTATGATGCGAGTTCTTCCCATGTTTTTTCGATCCATGTGAGACTCTATGGGACAGGTCAAAGATATACTTGTAGGAACAGTGGAGGGGACGAGCTTAGTAGAAGTTTGTAGATAAGGGCACGCTTTACATTCACCCATATTAACCGAAAGTAAGAGTTTGCCTAGTTGAACTGTTCCAAGATTGTTGGTAAGTGGGTTTTTCGCAAAATTGTCTAGTAGTGGGTTGTTAGCCAACAGTCAAAATTTTGAAAAGTACACATGGAATTGTTCAAAATACCAGCAAAAGCCGTCGTTAACCTATTCTGTACACAATATTCACCCCGTGAAGGTCACCCCATGAAAGTTTCAATGTCTAAATGCCAAAAAAATGCCAAAGAATAATTATTAAGTCCTTCCCGAATTATGAGAGTGTGTGCTAACGGTATTCATCAAGGCCATCGAAGTACAATCTATTTGACATTCAACATATGATGAATGTCTTGTAAATTGTCTCGACTCTCCACAATATCCAAAAACATACTTGGATTTGCGCTGAAATGTTTCTCAAAGAAAGATACGTCTATTCTGACAGTCAAAGCGGCGAAGGAAAAAGGAAGTTCTTTGCATAAATAGGTAAGTTACAAGCGAAATGATCAATATGCATGGCAAGGGTAACGAAAAACTTGTAAAATAAAATGCGAATAAATTAAATATTTTGGCGAACAGGAAAGCAAACTTTTCTAAGACTACACAGTAGTGATTGTTTTACTTGTGTTAACCGAATGAGAAGTTCACAAAAAACGATCACTGCTTCAGATTGCAAACAAAGTAGTACTACTCATAATTTAAACTATTTTAGGTCAATCAAACGAGTTCAAGTTTGTACTTTTCATCTTGAGGCAAGCAATTGTTAGGTAACAATCATACGTTTCAATAGTGGTGTCACGATTTAAAATAGGAAACTGACCGAAAATTGTTAACTTCTTTAAATGATGGGTGGTATATCTCAAAGTTAACTATTTGAGCAAGATTATCTCGTTCTATACCGGTTTATTCACTCTACAATGGACATGCTCATTTTCTTTTTTTTGCAGGTCTGTGTTTTTCGGGGTCGAGTAAATCCGCCGTGACCACGTACTAATTGGTAAAGCATGAAATCTAGAGATACTTGTTGTTCAGTGATAAAAAAAAAAGCCAGGAGATAAGGGCACTCTCTTCTATTTGCCTAATCGTAGAATTTATTGTGATAGTTTCTTCTTTTCGGAACGAGCAATCATTCTCGGTCCAAAACAGGTAATCTTTGACCCATTTCCAAATTATCCATTTATAAAAAAAGACATCGTTAAGGCTTTTCCCCTCAGCTTCTCACATTCTCGTAATCTCAACAAAGTCGTTTAATGTTTCCCGATGCATTCTGCCCCACAGTGCGCGTACTTGTTTTGTAACTCTCTTATTTTATCGCCATGATCTCATGGTTAAAGATAGTCAATTATCAAAATTTATGTTGTGACACACATTATGCTCCCGATTATATTTGCTTCTAAATTTGAGTATTTTTTTCACTCATTCATTTGTGCATTGTATCCCCACATAGAAAAACTGTCGAGTGAAGAGTTTAATGACAATAGAAGATATTTAATTTTGTTTATTTGCATCATAACTGTCACCGCAAAATCATACAGGAAGCTTATTTGCATGTTTATCCCACAAGACAAGAGTAGTAATTTGTAATTTGGAAAAAGATGAGACTATTCAGACTGTTGATAAATAAATGGTTTGATCGTTCATACCCGACAAAAATATAAACGTTTCGATTCAACAGACAATTTGTCATATGCATAATATGATGAATAAACGTGAGATGTACAAACAATAATGGTTACAACTTGCTGAAAATATTTTTTTAGCAATCCTTTAGCAAATGATTATTGAATATAGCCTTCGAAAGTGCGACCCTGTGTGATGAGGTGTTCGTACATGTCCTTTTGAGAAGTGTATGTAGTGATAACAATATTAACAAGGATGTTAACAACTTTTTTTGCAGTACATTTAATGAAAAATCAAAATCCTACGACCTCACTTATTAAAATTAGGGAATTCCTAGTGTAGACATGTTTACACTGAGTTTAAAATTTTTGACATAGACCTCCGTTCTGGTATAGGACCCCACTATCCTCTCCCTCTCCCTTTCCCTCTCCCCCAACCCTCCCCCTACCTCTTCCCTTCCTCCCCCCTCCCCCTCCCCTTCCCCCTCCCCCTCTCCCCCCCGCTCTCCCTCCTCTCCCCCTCCTCCTCTCATCCCTCTTCTCTCCCTATCCTTCTCCCCATCCACTCCCCCTTACCCTCCCTCTCCCTCTCCCCCTCTCCAACCTCCTCCCCCTCTCCCTCCCCCTCCCCCTTCCTCACTCCCTCTCTCCCTCCCCATCCCCCACCCCCTCCCCTCCTCTGCCCCTCCTCTCCCCCTCCTCTCTCCCTCCTTCTCCCCCTCCTCCCCCCCCCCCCCCTCTCCCTAAGGTCAACTTTGACCCTCCATAACTTAGTGCTCAAGGGAGCAAATTCAGAGATTTTTTTTGCTATTCACTCAAAGGAGTCTTGCCTTCACAAGGGTGAAGGTGGTCTGAGTTTTTGTCCGCTAGGGTGGAAGTTGCTCTTGGTGAAACACAAAGGGGTCAGAGTTATCCCAATGGCTTATTGGAAGCTATCCATTCTGAGGACGTATGGAGGCTTTAGAGTTTCACGGGGCAGTTGTTATACTTTGATGTTGTCCGTGGTTTTTGTACAGAAGCTCTCTGGGAGAGAGGGTCCTATATACCAATTTTTTCTAAGTCCTCTCTCTCTCACAAAATCTATCTATTATGTACAGAACGAATCATATTACACTTCCGTACAAAAAAGTACAGCTGTAGGTGTACTTTTCTGTACGGATACTGTACGACAAGGCCTAAAAGTCGACATATGTCATATCTGGATTCGGTCGCGTAATCACCGAAGATGCCGCGATCCAACGTAATTTTGCCATGTGTCGTCACATGTGGCGATGACCACAAACCGTCGAGATTCTCTTTTGCGATCTCAAATTTCTTCCTAGCCATCCGATTAAATGCACATTTCAATCGTAGCCGTCATAAATACTTGAGCGATATTTGTTTCGTTTAAAGAAACAAATGCGCGGTACTCGTTTCTTATACATACCGTAATCCGTACTTTTACATAACTTGATCTATGTATCCCGTAAACAGTTGCAGTTAAATGAATTATCCTATATGGTAATATATATATAAATAACAAACCCCATAGCATGTATCTTAGTCCTAAACTTAACAGATAAGTCAACCGGCTACCAACTACCTGACGTTCGATAGGTACCAAGATCAAATCCTAGTTTCGATATCTTCCCTTTAAGTAAATAAACTACCTATCGGTAAATCAACTAATCTATTTCTCGTAAACCTTTGGATAGCCTAGGTAGCCATGGCTCTAGCTTCCTCTCCAACTTCTCAGTGACTGCAACAAGTGTGGGAGTTGGAGAGAGAAGTTAGAGACAAACTGCCTTAGCTTCTTTTTCTGCATTTCAATTTAGACCAAGAAAATACTAACAAGAACCATCAAATTCTACACTCCCCTTATTTTCTAGTCAATCTTTAAATTTAGACCACACTTCTCCCAGCATAAAATTAGCTTAGGGGAAGGCACAGGTTTGGTCATCATATTTGCTACCATCTCGCTATCTGGTCGGTACTCTAAACTGATTATTTTGTTTTCTACTTTCTCTCTAACAAAGTTCAGTCTAATGTCCATGTGTTTGGCTTTAAAATGATGTTTAGGATTGGCAGAAATATCGATCGCTGCTTCATTATCACAAAAAAAGCTATGCACACCACTCTTAAGGTGACCATGCTCACCAAGCAAAGACTTGACCCACATCAATTCTTTTACAACAGAGCAAGAGGCCATATACTCAGCATCCATGGTGGACTGAGCAATAACCTTTTGTTGTTTGCTACTCAAACAGCAAGCCCCATTACCCACATATAATACATATCCTGAAGTACATCGCCTCATCGGAGCATCACCATAAGTGGTTCACTCCAAATAGTGATGTCAGTATTCTCCCCACCCAAATGCAACCATAGATCCGTGGTTCCCATCAAATATCTAAGGACTCTCTTAGCTACCTCCCAATCCTTCATAGTGGGAGTATTTAAACTTCTACTTAGCACTCCTACAGCTGCAGCTAAATCTGGTCGGGTACAATTCATACAATAGATTAGGCTTTCCACTACTTGCCTTTAAGGAATAGTTTGCATGAACTTCTGTTCATCAGGAGATAATTCCTCGTGTAAGACTATGACTCCTTCTTCCTCACTCCCCTCACTTCCTTTCTTTAACTCCATTGGAGTTGTACAACTATTAGCTTTGTCCATCTGAAATTTTTCAAGCATGTTACCTATTGCTTCTTTTTGAGTCAATCTTATAATCTTTCTTTCTAGGTCTTTTTCTACTTGAATTCCCAAAATATATTTTGCCTCCTCCATATCCTTCATTTCAAATCCCCCGTTAAAATTGATTTTCAGTTTATATATTTTGTCCATTGATTTACTTAAGACTAGCAAATCATCAACATAAATTGCAATAAATATAACACCTTCTCCATCTTAAAAAACATAGATTGAGTAATCTGAGCTGATCCGGATATATCCCAAACAGGTAAGAAACTCATTAAGCTTCTTATTCCATTGTCGAGGCACCTATTTCACCCCATAAAGAGACTTAATCAGCGGACATACATCACTCTCCTCTCCTTCCTCCACAAATCCTTCGGGTTGTTACATGAAGATCTTCTTTTTTTTAATCTCCATGTAAAAAGGTTGTCTTGATGTCCATCAGGTGCACCTCCATGTCTTTCGTTGCTGCCAAACTGAGAAGTATGCAGACAGAGGGAAATCTGACGACCAGGGCAAAGGTTTCCTCGTAGACGATTCCCTCCTTTTGTGTAAATCCTTTTGCCACTAATTGGGCCTTGTAGCGCTCAATTGTGTTATCTCGGTTCAGTTTTAATTTGAAAACCCACTTACAACCGATTCATTTTTGGTTAGGTGGACAATCCACCAGCTCCGAAGTATCGGCTGCCATAATTGAGGCCATCTCCTCATAGATGGCTGTCTTCCACCAGTTCTTTTCAGGACAAGTCATCGCTTCTCTATAAGTATAAGGTTCATCTTGATGAGATAGTTTTGTTACCTTGTTATTAACATGTTTTTCTTGCAATCTTTTGCTACTTCTCCTTCCCCCCTTCAAAATCTATGGCCGGAATAGATGGTTCTCGTGGATTCTTTCGAACAATCTCGGCTTTTTCACTATCCTTTAATTCGGAAAAACAATTTTCACCACGTTTTCCGCTTCGGGTAGAGTTGTCACTGAGTTTCCACAGCCAAGTCCTTTTCGTTCTGATTTGTACATGGAAGAATGTCATCTTCTCTAAAACTTGGATAGTTAGGAAGATCAAAGTCATCGGAATTTTCTGACTCAAATCTGATTTTTACAGACTTTGTATACTTGAAGGGATCCACAGACTTTCCTTCATCCATAACTACTAGATGCTTTACTAAGATTATATCTTCCTTTTTTAGATTATAAACTTTATATCCTTTAACATCCTCAACAAATCCTAATAAGTATCCCGGATTTCCTGTAGGATTTAGCTTCCAATTGGACCGATTTGTATCTAGACTGAAAACTTGAGTGCCGAAAACCTTTAAGTGAGATATGTCCGGTTTCCAGCCTGTCCATCTCTCATAAGGTGTTTGATCTTTCATAGCTGAAGTTATAACTCTATTTTTGAGGTAATTTGCACAGTTCATTGCTTCTGCCCAAAACCTTTTTCCTATCTTTTTATCTGACAACATACTTCCAGCACCATCACTTAGTGTTCTAATAAACCTTTCAGCTACCCCATTCTATTCCAAGTATTCTAGAATTGTCTTTTGGTGTTGAACTCCATCTTCCCTCAGAAAATCCTCAAACTGTTTAGAAGTATACTCTCCACCATTGTCACTCCTTACTCTCTTGATTAGAGTTTCATGGAGTTTTTCCCTCTATGCTTTATATTGTTCAAAACATTCCTAAGATTCTGACTTGTTTTTCAAAAAATACACCTTGGAATACCGAGACCAATCATCAGTTATAGTCATCATAAATCTCTTCCCCCGCGGTGAGCGCACTTTAGCCGGTTCCCAAATATCTGTGTGTACTAAATCTAGAATTTTTTCTCCCTTATAGGTGACTGTTTTGGGAAAGGGTAATATGTGTGGTTTACCTTGAGCACATCCACTACAATCAATTATATTATCACTCTCACTGAACTGAATCACTTCCACCACTCCCATCTTTTTCATCTCTCTTAACTCATCTAGATTCACATCCCCAAGCCTCTTATGCCACATCATAATATCATGAACACCAGCATAATAAAGTCTCTTTGTTTCTTTACTAAAATCATCCTAAACATCCTTTGGCTACCTTTCTCAGAAATGAAATAAACCTCCTCCTCAAAACTTGCAGTAAAGACTCTTTTCCTAGTGTTAGTGTCAAAACCCTTATCATCGAATAGAGACGTAGAGATGATGTTTTTGTTCAACTCCGGAATAAACAATACATCAAAGAATGTAACTATGGATGTCTTTCCTTCTACTAACACTTTCAAATCTACCGATCCTAAGTGAGTAGTAGTGACTATCCTCCCATCCCCGTACAATATCTCTACGGTGGGAATTTTCTTATCTTAGTGAATAGGTGCTTATCCTTACACATGTGCATGCAGGCACCTGAAACAATAATCCAACCTGCTTCACCTTACAATCCACCGTAAACACATTTCTGTCTTCGTGGAATTTCAAACTCGTTTTTCGCCTCCAACTCCTCATCCAATAGGAGCTCATCGTCCTTATCATCGGATTCCGCCTCATGTACCTGTGTCACAAGGGTCTTTTTCTTTCCTCTCGGGGTTCTGTTGAATTTTGTGGGCCTCACTCATCTCGCAACAATCTAGCTTCACAAAGCAAAAACTCTCTCACAGGTCACTCAAGAATCTTCCGAAGCCACAAAGAATTCACTCACAAAGTAAAAGCACACTTGCTCAAATTTTCCTCTCCGAGAAGAATCACTTTATTATCTCCAAGTTCTCTTTACAAGGCTTCACTTATCTTTGTATCTCAACTCACACAGAGTTACAATGCTTTCTCACTATAGGGACTCTTACTATCTCTTCAACTATGGTCACAACCAATTCTCCAATTGTATTGATTTGTCTACTTCTCCTACTTTATATATACTCTTTTCTACTCTACCCTTCTAGACATTCTAGAGATTTCTAGCTCTAACTTATTGACAAGTGTCCTTCTCGTGGCTCTCCACGTCACAAGAACCTACTAGACATGTCCCCGAAACTCGTGGCTCTCCACGTCACAAGAACCTACTAGACATGTCCCCGAAACTCCAAGGAAACACTTAGGAACCACCTCGGAAAAGTCCATACCGTTTCCTGTGGAACCTTCTAGAAGCTTCTTCTTTGCACGCCTGTAACTTTTGATCTACGTATCCAAATCTTGCTCTCTATAGCTCGTTCGAAAGCTCTTTCTCTGTAGATAAAGATCGTCTGGTCGCGTGCTCGATTTAACCATTTAACAAGAAAGTTATTCCACTTTGCACTTCTGCACTGTGCTTCTCCATTGCGCCACTGCGCTCTCTCCCTTTAATGCACTATCTTCTGAACTAACTTAGGATTACTTTCTCAACACCCCCTCTTAATCATTAGTTAGTTCAATGATGACTTACAAGTCCAAATAACTCATTACACAAATTTACTTTCTCTCTTGAGATTGCCTTTGTCAAACTATCCGCCGCTTGCATGCTCGTATGCACATACTCAAATTTTATCTCTTTACTTTCAACATATTCTCTAACAAAATGAAATTGAATGTCAATATGCTTTGTGCGAGCATGATAAACGGGATTTTTCATGAGAGCAATACTTCCTTGATTATCCGAGTATATCACCGTTGTTCCTTGCTCGAATCCCGCCTCTTTAAAGAACGCCCTTAACCATATGGCTTCCTTCGTAGCGTGTGTTGCTGCCATATATTCGGCTTCCGTGCTCGATAGGGCAACCGTCCTTTGTCTTCGGGAGCTCCAACTTATTGCTGCGCCTCCGCATGTAAAAACATATCCGGTCGTGCTTCGCCGTGTGTCTTCGTCGCCTCCCCAATCTGAGTCGACATATCCGGTGAATTCTACGGATTCTCCTCTCTTGAATTTTAAACCGAAATTCACCGTTCCTTTGAGGTAACGCAAAATTCTTTTCACGGCTTGCCAATGTATAATTCCCGGATTCTCCATGAATTGGGAAACACTCCCAACCGCCGCAGCCAAATCCGGTCTCGTTGCTACCATCAAATACATCAAGCTCCCGACCGCTTCTCGATACGGTACTTCCTTCATTTGCTCCCTTTCGTCCTCGTTCGTTGGACACATATTTTTCGTGAGCTTCAGCCCCGTGTCCATTGGTGTGCTCACCGGCTTGCAATTCTCCATATTAAATCGCTTGAGGACTTCTCTCGCGTACTTCTCTTGGTGCATGGTCACCTCGCCTTTCTCTTTATCAATATCCACTTTAATTCCCAACAAATAATTAGTTTCTCCTAAATCACTCATTTCAAACTTACTTTTGAGAAACCTTTTAACTTTCAAAATTTCATCATCGAGATAACCAAAGATGTTCACATCATCCACATAGATAGACACAATTGTGAGAGATTTTCCTACTCCACGCTTATACACCGCTCTATCCGTCTCAAATCTCTCAAAGCCTTCCTTTTTCATTTCACCGTCGATACGGTGATTCCAACACCGTGGTCCTTGTTTAAGACCATAGAGAGGCTTCTTTAACTTGCACACAAGGTCCTCCTCTCCCTTCTTCACCATGCCTTCCGGTTGCTCCATATAAATTTCCTCGTCAAGCTCTCCATTGAGGAACGCCGTCTTCACGTCCATTTGATGCATCTTCATGCCCTCCAATGCGGCAATCGCGACCAAACTCCTTAAGCTTGAAAATTTCACAACCGGTGCAAAAGTTTCATTGTAGTCAATCCCCTCCTTTTGGGAATATCCCTTCGCGACTAAACGGGCTTTGTAACGCTCCACGGTCCCGTCCGCCTTCCTCTTAATTTTGTAGACCCATTTGCAACCGACAATATTTTTCCCCTCCGGTCTTGGGACGAGTTCCCACGTGTCATTGTCATAGAGACTCCTCATTTCGTCGTCCATAGCCGCCCTCCATTTTTGTGCTTCGGCACACGTAATCGCCTCTTGAAAACTCTGCGGCTCCTCCTCTTCCGTAAGAAAACAATATGCAAATCCGGCAAATTCCTCATTCACACCACCAAGTCTCGTAGCGGTTAATCTCTTTGGTGTTGTTCTCACTCTTCCGGATCTCCTCGGTGCCTGCGGGCTTGTTTCCGGAGTTGAATTTGCCTCATCCGTCTCGGGTGGAGTGCTAGTCGAACTCGAAGGACTTGCTTCTTCTTCCACCTCCACCTCCTCTTCATGCTCCTTAATTTCCATATCCTCAAATGACTCCTCTTTAGCCTCTTGTTTTTCATGGACAATAACATCTCGGCTTGATACGACCTTTTGCTTTTTCGTATCCCAAAGCGATACGCCTTTCTCGCCGCATCATATCCAACGAAAAAATCCCGTCCAACTTTTCTTATCAAACTTCTTTCGCTTTTGTGAAGGAATAAATACGCTCGCTTTGCATCCGAACACTCGCAAGTGTTGCACACTCGGCTTGTAGCCACTCCATGCCTCCTCGGGGGTAACGTCTTCTAAGTTTGCGCTTGGTGACCGATTCTTAACATGCACGGTGCAATAAATCGCCTCGGCCCAAAATGACTTGTCGAGGTCCGCCGAGTGGACCATAGCTCGTGCACCCTCCACCAACGTTCGGTTTAATCTTTCGGCCACTCCGTTTTGTTGCGGGCTATAAGGGGTAGTAAATTCTTGCCGAATTCCCTCCTTCTTACAAAACGACTTAAAAACTCCTGAGGTGTATTCTCCGCCGTTGTCGGATCGTAGCGCCTTCACCTTCTTTTCGGAATATTTCTCGGCTTCGGCCTTAAACTCCTTAAACTTCTCGAGAGCTTCCCGTTTCTCCCTCATGAAGTAAATCCACACTTTCCTGGTACAATCGTCCGTGAAAGTGATGAAATATTTACTCCCTCCAAGACTCCTCGGGTGCGGTCCACTTATGTCCGTGTGGACAAGCTCAAGCTTCTCCCGAGTTTTTCTCTCCTCCGTGCGTTTAAACGGCTCTCTATGTTGTTTCCCCTCCAAACAACCGTCACACACCCCCGTTAGAGTTCCACTAACTCCTTCAAGCCCCTTCACCATTTTCTTCTCAATTAACTTCTTTAAGTTGGCCTCTCCTAAATGCGCAAACCTTTTATGCCATAAACTAAAGGACTTTAACTCACTTGAATTTCCCTCGGCAATAAATGATCCCCCTCTCACTCTTGGTATCCTTACTCTTAACTTAAATAAATTCCCTTCCGCTATTCCTTCACCTTTTACTCTACCCGTGCTCTCTTCAATAATCTCACACTTATACTTCTCTTTAAATACAACTCTATGTCCAAACTTCACGGCATGGATCACACTAAATAAATTCTTCTTTAATTGCGGAGTATAAAACACATTTTTCAAAGTGACTCGGTTTATACCTCTACCCGTGGGTAAATCTACTCTCACATCACCCTCCATATTTACCTCTAAAGACTCATTATTAGCAACAATAATTCTTTTTGGTGTATCCAATTTAGTGAGAGTTACAAACAACGACTTTTCATTACACATATGATGCGTTGCTCCCGAGTCTACAATCCAATCACTTGAACTTCCCTTCTTCTCCACGAGATTTGCTTGTTGAAGTTCCACGGTCATCGCGTTGCCTTTCTTGTGTTTGCACTCATACGCTCGATGACCCTCTTTTCCGCAATTGTAGCATGCCGTTGAGCTCCCTCCCTTCGGCCTCTCATTTGCCTTCTTCGATAGTCGGCAATTCTTCGCCATGTGACCCGCTTTGCCGCAATTGTAGCACTTCCTCATAGTAGTGCTCTTGCGTCCTTTTGTGAAAAGCGCCGAATCTCCCGACTCCTCACTTTCTCCATGCTTGAGGTCGAGCTCCTCTTGTAGTAGCCGACTTATGACGTACTCCAACTTTAACTTCTCTTGTGATTTTAACGCCGTCACGAGCATTTTATATTCACTTGGGAGGCTCCTCAATAACGTAAGCACGAGGTCTTCTTCGTCTTGTTTCTTTCCGACCGCCGTTAGTTGCCCCGCAAGCTCCTTAAGTCGATTCACGTGCGTTTGAATCGAGTCCGTCTCCTTCATCTTAAAGGTGGCAAGTTTCTCCTTTAATTGCAACACATTTGCCGTTCCACTATCTTCATACACCTTGAGCAAGGTGTCCCACATCCCCTTTGCCGAATCGCATCCTAAAATGTGGGATACTTGAGTGTCGTCAAGACTCAACAAAATGTAACCTTTGGCCTCTTCCTCCTTTCTTTGCCACACCACAAGCTCGTCTTGTGCCGCCGGTGCCGGGTCGGTTCCATCAACGTGTCCCCATAGTTTCTTCATCTTGAGCACTTGCTTAATTTTCGCTTTCCATATGTGGAAATTTGCTCCAGCAAACTTGGAGAACTTCATGGCTTCGTTTGCTCCGATACCATGTTGAATTTTGTGGGCCTCACTCATCTTGCAACAATCTAGCTTCACAAAGCAAAAACTCTCTCACATGTCACTCAAGAATCTTCCGAAGCCACAAAGAATTCACTCACAAAGTAAAAGCACACTTGCTCAAATTTTCCTCTCCGAGAAGAATCACTTTATTATCTCCAAGTTCTCTTTACAAGGCTTCACTTATCTTTGTATCTCAACTCACACAGAGTTACAATGCTTTCTCACTATAGGGACTCTTACTATCTCTTCAACTATGGTCACAACCAATTCTCCAATTGTATTGATTTGTCTACTTCTCCTACTTCATATATACTCTTTTCTACTCTACCCTTCTAGACATTCTAGACATTTCTAGCTCTAACTTATTGACAAGTGTCCTTCTCGTGGCTCTCCACGTCACAAGAACCTACTAGACATGTCCCCGAAACTCGTGGCTCTCCACGTCACAAGAACCTACTAGACATGTCCCCGAAACTCCAAGGAAACACTTAGGAACCACCTCGGAAAAGTCCATACCGTTTCCTGTGGAACCTTCTAGAAGCTTCTGCTTTGCACGCCTGTAACGTTTGATCTACGTATCCAAATCTTGCTCTCTATAGCTCGTTCGAAATCTCTTTCTCTGTAGATAAAGATCGTCTGGTCGCGTGCTCGATTTAACCATTTAACAAGAAAGTTATTCCACTTTGCACTTCTGCACTGTGCTTCTCCATTGCGCCACTGCGCTCTCTCCCTTTAATGCACTATCTTCTGAACTAACTTAGGATTACTTTCTCAACAGGTTCCACCGGTCTGCCCCTCCTTTAACCAAAGCTCGGTTAGCTTAGTGTTCTCTGCCATATAGTGCCCCGGTTTCTTAAAAAATGACATAAACCTTTGGGAGCCCTTGGTCTGAACTCGTCAGTCTCATTTTTCTACTCCCTCCCCCCATAGTTTTCGACCGATTTCCAAGAATCCTTGTTCCTCCAATCGCTCGCAACTGCCAAGGTTTGCCCACTATTTTCTCCCCTTCGGAACTCAATCGTATTCACCCGAACAAGAATCATCCCAACCACTAAGTTCCATATCCACCTTGAGTCGGACAAGTCCAGCACACAATTGACTATGTTCTCGAACTCATTGGGTAACATCATCAGTAAACAGTTAACCTTTTCTTTTTCACTAAAATCTTTTCCAACACTCTCTAGCTCCATGAAAAGTGTAGCAAGCTCATTGCAAAAATCCAACATCTTCCCCCCATTCTATACATACTCCTTAACTTTTTGATCAGCCGATTGTTGTTGCTGAATCGTACCACTTTGGTCCATCTCCATGAGAGCCATCCAAAGATCGGATGCCCTTTCTACTTGCAAATGAGGACATGCAAGTCCTTGAGTAAGATGGCGTAGGATGAAGTGCTTTGTCGCCATATTATTGAAGTCCCAAGTTTCAGTATCATTCTCCTCGTTCCTCGGAATAGGTGACATGAATGCTAAACCAATTGCTATTGGTGTGGTCATGTCCTTCGCCGTTCTTTTGTCCACCACCTCTCTTTTGTTTGTCTCCTCCGTTGAAGATGGATTTGTTTTCCTTGCAATTTGCTTCCTCCAAACCCTAGAGGGATTCTTAGACTTGATGGACGCCCCACTGGTCCACTTACTATCCCCCAAAACCTTTTCTCGCATAGAGCTCCTATCATCATACTTTCCCAATATATGAAGCCAGTTCCATTAAAAATGGGTACCATAGAGGGTGGGCCCATCACCTGAAACTCTGAGACCTCTATAAGTCCTCAAAATGGCAGCTTCCAAGAAGCCTCTAGGATAACTTTGACCCCTTTGTGTTTCAGCAAGAGCAAATGCCACCTTGGCAGACAAAAACTCAGGCCACCTTCAACCTTGTGAAGGCAAGACTCCCTTAAGTCTATAGCAAAAAGAATCTATGAATTTGCTCCCTTGAGCACTTAGTTATGAAGGGTCAAAATTGACCTTTTGTATAGAAGCTCTTTGAGAGAGAGGGTCCTATCTTCCATTTTTTTCTAAGTCTTATCTCTCTCACAAACACTATCTACTGATATATGGAACCAATCATATTACACTTCCGTACACAAAAGTACAGCTGCAGGTCTACTATCTGTACAGATACTGTACGACATGGCTTAAAAGTCGACACATGTCATTTCTAGATGCGGTCGCGTAATCCCCGAAGATTCTCCGATCCAACGTGATTTTGCCATGTGTCATCCGATGTGGCGATGACCACAAATTGTCGAGATTCTCTTCCGCGATCTCAGCTTTCTTCCTGGCCATCCGATTGAATTTAGATTTCAATCGTAGCCGTCATAAATACTTGAGCGATATTTTTTTCGTTTAAAGAAACAAATGCGCGGTACTCGTTTCTTATATATACTGTAATCCGAACTTTTACATAACTTGATCTATGTATCACGTAAACAGTTGCAGTTAAATGAATTATCCTACGTGGTAATATTTAAATAGATAACAAACCCTATAGCATGTATTATTAGTCTTAGACTTCACGGATAAGTCTACTGGCTACCGGCTGCCTGACGTTCGGCAGGTACCAGGATCAAATCCTGGTTCTGACATCTTACCTTTTAGTAAATAAACTACCTATCAGTAAATCAACTTATCTATTTCCCGTAAACCTCTGGATAGCCTAGGTATCCATGGCTCTATTTTCCTCTTCAACTTCTCAGTGACTGCAACAAGTGTGGGAGTTGGAGAGAGAAGTTAGAGACAAACTGCCTTAGCTTCTTTTTCTGCATTTCAATTTAGACCTAGAAAATACTAACAAGAACCATCAATTTCTACATCACGCTTTGAGAAAGGCATATTTCAAAAATATCCGTTCAAGGTTTTGAATAACTATCCTTGCACACGTGGTAATAATGCTAGGGTGCTTAAATATAGTTCAAAGCTTGCTATTTGTGTTCCTAAATAGCGAGAGAAGGAAACTCGAACAAGAATTATTGAAGTTGTATTAAATATACTATGTAAAGTCGGTAGGAAGGTGGAAGGACAAGATGGTAATGGGAGGAATGATTGCGTTGACAATATCATAAAGTTTTTTATGAACTTCATTAATGACTAAACTTGCGTTTACTTGATTTTTTTGAAAGTTGTGGCGAATGTTTGTTTGTTTTTCTTTTTAGAGCCGATTGTTATGTGTGTAATAGATTTAGTTTAACATAGAGATTAGCAACTGATCAATTTTATAACAGGGATTTCTCTAACTAAAAATACAAAAAACTAAGGGCTTCAATTGTCTACCTATTATCTTCCTTTCCTACATTGTATTTCTCTTCCCTTTGTATTTTCTTCAGCTATAAATTAAAGAAGAGGAGTTTAAGTTAGTATTTTAAATAAGACATCGCTAGTACGGAAGTTTTAGTTTTTATTTTGTTTCTCTTTTTTTTTGCTAAGTTTCAAAATTTATTTTTCTTGACCGCGTGTGATTTCATGTACATAAAACTTATGATCGTTATTTTCATTATTACCGTAAATTAGCAAGAATGGTCTCTTCAAACTTTAACCAACTACATACAACACATCATACACCCTACACACTTCACCTAATGTAGAAGTTTGCGACACAGTTATCATTTTTGCTTTAGAACCGATTATTTAGTTTCCCATGAGGTTTCACAAATTATTACATCACGCATGGTCGATATTATCTTGCTTGATGTTGAATTGCCCGATGTTGTTTTTCTTGATATGGTTTTTCTCAAAATTATTTTCTCGATACTGTTTTTCCCGTTATTTTTTTCCTCAATATTATTTTTCTCGATGTTGCCTGTCCTATTATTGAATGCATTGTTTCAAAAAACATGTCACTCGTCGTGGGTCCGGGAGCTCGGCACATTGGGTTAGCTCCATATGATAGTGCTATGAATGGTTTGGGTTTGTAGATGAACAGGCTTGATGTGATTTGGAGTCAGAAAAACATAGACGCCAATTTTAGTACTTAAAAAGTTTAAAGATGATGTAAGTTGTAATTTGTTTTCTCAAATTAATCAAATGAATTATTATGCTTACTGTCCATCAATAACAAAAACAGGTTGTTTAGCTGCTCGTACTTTCCATGGATCGCTTCTTCGCAGGCGGCCTTTTAGAAGCTTCGGCCATGACTTCCAACTAGGGTTAATTGACCATCTCTTCATGTATTTGCCGTCAAATTTGGCGTACAAGCACTTAAAACAACCTATTTAAAAAAAAAAAAAAATTTATGGGCAGATCACCTCCACCCGCTCTTTCTTTTTCTATTGATCGAGTCTGCCAATTTAGGCCAATTTCCTTTTTACCTTTTGTGGCCATCTCGTGCAATCTTGGCCGCCCTATTTCGTGTGACACCAGTCAAGCAACAATATTACGTAAGTTCAGCTCGTTTTGGCAGGAATCGTTATCGCCGACACCTTCTCGAAGTTTCGGCCATGGTTTTCTCTTAAGGTTTTTTTGCCATCCTCTTCGCGTATCTGCGCCAAACTTAGCATGCAGTTGTTATACAAAAATTATTTTCAAGGACACTTGTGTTAGTTGGAAACTCGGCTCCATACGTTCTCCTGTTTTTTCAAAACTGGCTCTACCAATTTCGTCCAATTTCGTTTTTTCCCTTTATGGAGATCTCCTACCATCTTTACCACTCAAATTGCCGTGATATTTGCGAGTATTTCGACGAATTTCTTATTATGCCGACAGCTTGAACGCTTCGGCCATGGTTTCCTACTAGCGTTTTCCGATCTTCCTTTCATTTGCGGTGCAACTCCCTGACCTCCATAGGAACTCAGAGAAGTAGCTCACACAAAGCCTCTAGGATAACCCTGACCCCTTTGTCTTTCAACACGAATAACTTCGACCCTCGCAAACAAAAACTCTCACCACCTACACTCTTTTGAAAGCAAGACTCCCCAAAGTCGATTGCAAAAAGAATATCTGAATTTACTCCCCTGAGCAGTAGGTTATGGAGGGTCAAAGTTGCCTCTTTGTATAGAAACTCTTTGGGAGATACGGTCCTATCTACCAAATTTTTCTAAGTCCTATCTCTCTCTAAAACTCTATCTACTAATGTATGGCACCAATAATATTACTGTAGCGTATAGAAAGGTAAAGTTGCCATTGTACTTTATGTACAAACATTATACGACATGACCAAAATATTGACACGTGTCTTTTCTGGATTCATTTCCGTAATCCTTGGAGATGCCGTAATCCAATGTCGTGATGCCACGTGTCATTTTATGTGGTGGCCACCATAAACCGCCGAAATCTTCTTCCGTGATCTCAGCATTCTTTTCAGGCGTTCGATTGAATGCCGATTTCAATCATAGTTGTCATAAATATTTGCGATGCATTTATTTCGCTATCGAAACAAAAGTGCGGTACTTATTTATTCTCCATACTCCTTATCCGTACTTTTCATAACTGACTCTATGTATCGTATATATAGTTGCATGTTAAATGAATTAGCCTATATGTTAACGTTTATATAAATATTTAACACTATATCAAAACCAATAATCCTAGACTTAATGGATAAGTCTACCGGCTACCGGCAACTTTAGCTCACCGTAGGTACCACGATTAAATCCTGTAAGCGACAGCTCTTTTTAGTAAATAAACTAGTTTACTACCCCCTAAATCTTTGGATAGCATAGACAGCCATCGCACTAGCTTCCTCTCCAACTTCTCAGTGACTGCAACAAGTATGGGAGTTGGAGAGAGAAGTTAGATACAAACTGCCTCGGCTTCTTTTTTTGCATTTCAATTTAGACCTATAAAATAATAACAAGAACCTTCAATTTCTACACTCCCCTTATTTTCTAGTCAATCTCTAATTTAAGACCACACTTCTTCCAACATAAAATTAGCTTAGGGGAAGGCACAGGTTTGGTCATCATATTTGCTACCATCTCGCTATCTGGTCGGTACTCTAAACTGATTATTTTGTTTTCTACTTTCTCTCTAACAAAGTTGAGTCTAATGTCCATGTGTTTGGCTTTAAAATGATGTTTATGATTGGCAGAAATAGCGATCGCTGCGTGATTATCACAAAAAAAACTATGCACACCACTCTTATGGTGACCAAGCTCACCAAGCAAAGACTTGACCCACATCAATTCTTTTACAATAGAGCAAGAGGCCATATACTCATCCTCCATGGTGGACTGAGCAATAACCTTTTGTTGTTTGCTACTCCAACAACAAGCCCTATCACACACATATAATACATATCCTGAAGTACATCTCCTCATCGGAGAATCACCATAAGTGGTTCACTCCAAGTAGTGATGTCAGTATTCTCCCCACCCAAATGCAACCATAGATCCCTAGTTCCTATCAAATATATAAGGACTCTCTTAGCTGCCTCCCAATCCTTCTTACTGGGAGCATTTAACTTCTACTCAGCACTCCTATAGCTGCAGCTAAATCTGGTCAGGTACAATTCATACAATAGATTAGGCTTCCCACTACTTGCCTTTAAGGAATAGTTTGCATGAATTTTTATTCTTCGGGACTTAATTCCTCGTGTAAGACTATGACTCCTTCTTCCTCACTCCCCTCACTTCCTTTCTTTAACTCCATTGGAGTTGTACAACTATTAGCTTTATCCATCTGAAATTTTTCAAGCATGTTACCTGTTGCTTTTTTTTGAGTCAATCTTATAATTTTTCTTTCTCGGTCTTTTTCTACTTGAATTCCCAAAACATATTTTTCTTTCCCCATATCGTTCATTTCAATCTCTCCTTAAGATCGATTTTTAGTTTATTTATTTTTTCCATTGATTTACTTAAAACAAGCAAATCATCAACATAAATTGAAATAAATATAACACCTAGTTTATCTTCAAAATCATTGATTGAGTGATCTAAGCTGATCTAGATATATCCCAGACCGGTAAGAAACTTATTAAGTTTGTTATTCCATTGTCGAGGCGCCTGTTTCAAACCATAAAGAGATTTAATCAGCCGACATGCCTTACTCTCCTCTCCTTCCTCCACAAATCCTTCGGGTTGTCGTATAAAGATCTCCTCTTCCAATTCTCTATGCAAAAAGGCTGTCTTGATGTCCATCAATTGCACCTCCATGTCTTTCGTTGGTGCCAGATTGAGAAGTATGCAGACAGAGGGAAATCTAACCACCGGGGCAAAAGTTTCCTCGTCGTCAATTCCCTCTTTTTCTGTAAATTCTTTTGCCACTTATCGGGCTTTGTAATGCTCAATGGTATTATCCGGGTTCAGTTATAATTTGAAAACCCACTTACAACCGATTGGTTTTCGGTTAGGTGGACAGTCCACGAGCTCCCAAGTATCAGCTGCCATATTTGAGGCAATCTCCTTATTGATGGTTGTCTTCCACCGGTTCCATTCTAGACAATTCAAAGCCTCTCCATAAGTTTGAGGTTCATCTTTATGAGATAGCTTTGTTACCTTGTTATTAACTTGTTTTTCTTGCAATCTTTTGCTACTTCTCCTTCCCCCCTCAAAATCTATGGTCGGAATAGATTGTTCTTGTGGGTTATTTCGAACAATCTCGGCTTTTTCACTATTGTTTAATTCCGAATAACCTTCCACCACGTCTTCCGCTTCGGGTAGAGTTGTCACTGAAGTTTCTGCAGCCGAGTCCTTTTTGGTCTGATTTGTAACTGCAAGAATGTCATCTTCTCTAAAACCTGGATAGTTAGGAAGCTCAAAGTTATCGACATTTTCTTACTCATATCTGATTTTACTAACTTTGTATACTTGAAGGGATCCACAGACTTTCCTTCATCCATAACTACTAGATGCTTTACTAAGATTATATCTTCTCTTTTTAGATTGTAAACTCTATATCCTTTAACATCCTCATCATATCCCAATAAGGATCATAGTTTTCCTTTAGGATGTAGCTTCGAATTAGACCGATCTGTTTCTAGACTGAATACTTGACTGCCAAAAACCTTTAAGTGAGATATGTCTGGTTTTCGGCCGGTCCATCTCTCATAAGGTGTTTGATCTTTTATAGCTGAGGTAAGAACTCTATTTTTTAGGTAATTAGCACAGTTTATTGCTTTGCCCAAAACCTTTTTCCTATCATCTTATGCGACAACATACTTCTAGCACTATCACTTAGTGTCCTATTTAATCGTTTAGCTACCCCATTCTATTTCTGGTTTTTTGGAACTGTCTTTTGGTGTTGAACTCCATCTTTCTTCAGAAAATCCTCAAACTAGTTAGAAGTATACTCTCCACCATTGTCACTCCTTACTCTCTTGATTGGAGTTTCATGAGGTATTTCGCTCCATGCTTTATATTCTCTAAAACAATCCTGAGGTTCTAACTTATTTTTTAAAAAATACACCCTGGAATACCGAGACCAATCATCAGTGTTGGTCATCATAAATTTCTTCCCCCCCGGTGAGGGCACTTTGACCGGTCCCCAAATATCTGTGTGTACTAAATCTAGAATTTATTCCCCCTTATAAGATGTTGTTTAGGAAAGGGTAATCTGTGTGCTTTACCTTATGGACATCCACTACAATTACTTAGATGCTCACTCTCACTGAACTGAGTCCCTTCCACTGCTCCCATATTTTTTATCTCTCTTAACTTATCTAGATTCACATGCCCAAGCCTCTTATGCCACATCATTATATCATGAACACCAGCATAATAATGTTTCTTTTTTTCATTGCTTAAAATCAGCCTAAACATCCCTTGGCTACCTTTTTTAGCAATAAAATAGATTTCGTCCTCAAAACTAGCAGTAAAGACTCTTTCCCAAGTGCTAGTATCAAAACCCATATCATCTAATACGGACGTAGAGATGAGGTTTTTGTTCAACTCCAAAATAAACAATACATCGGAGAATGTAACTATAGATGTCTTTCCTTCTACTAACACTTTCAGATCTACCGATCCTACAAGAGTAGTAGTGACATTCCTCCCATCCCAGTACTCTATCTCTTCGGTAGGAATCTTTCTTATCTTAGTGAATAGGTGTTTATCCTTACACATGTGTATTGAGGTACTTGGATCTACAATCGAGCCTGCTTCACCTTTCAATCCACCAAGAGCACATTTATGCTTTCGTGGAATTTATACCTCGTTTGTCGCTTCCAACTCCTCATCCAAATGGAGCTCATTGTCCTCATCTTCAGATTCAACCTAATATACGTGTGTCACAAGGGCCTTTTTCTTTCCTCTCGGGGTTCCACCGGTCTGTCACTCCTTTAATAGAAGCTCGCTTAGCTTAGTGCACTCCGCCATATAGTGACCTGGTTTCTTTTCAAAATGACATAAACCTTTGGGAGCCCTTAGTCCGAACTCGTCGGTCTCATATTTATGCTCCCTCCCCCCATAGTTTGCGACCGGTTTCCGAGAATCGTTGTTCCTCCAATCGGTTTTAACTGCCAAGGCTTGCCCACTCTTTCCTCCCGTTCAAATCTCAATTGTATTCTCCTGAACGCGAATCATTACTTCCAATAAATTCCATATTCACCTTAAGTCCGGCAAGTCCTACACACGGTTAACTTTGATCTTGAACTCATCGGGTAACTTCATCAGTAGACAGTTAACCTTTTCTTTTTCACTAAAATCTTTTCCAACACTCTCTAGCTCCATGAAAAGTGTTGCAAGCTCATTGCAAAAATCGAACATCTTCCCCCCTTTGTATAGGTACTCTTTAACTTTTTGATCAGCCAACTGTTGTTGCTGAATCATACCACTTCGGTACATCTCTATGAGAGCCATCCAAAGATCGGATGCCCTTTCTACCTGCAAATGAGGACATGCAAGTACTTGAGTAAGGTGGCGGAGGATGAAGTGCTTTGCCGCC
>JBBHKE010002349.1:128272-149208 GCA_037447655.1 Zygnema cylindricum
CCCTACTTCAGATGAAGTGTTGTCTATTTCCATCGGTTCCTTACAAAATCGAATTGGGTTCATTACTTTTCTTATTATGAATGATACAATCACAAGGTTTCAACTACTAAACCGCATTCCCCAACCCCGTACACATAAAACTATCCGACTACCTTCACTTCTTCGAACCACATTATCTTCCGTAAGTCAAATCCCTATTATTTTAACACCTACTAACATCACCAACACGAGTTCTATTCCGAGTGTTTTCGGGGAAAGGGTTTCGGCGGTTTGGTTATTGTCAACATAAACCTCTTCCCTCCGACCGTAGGTACTTTTGTAAGTCCCCAAATATCTGTGTGGACAGGATCTAGTACTTTCTTACCCATATATTTGGCGGCTTTGGGAAAGGGGCTTTTGTGAGCCTTATCTTGAGCACAACCACTACAATCATCCACAATTTTATTATCCCTAAACTGAATGCCTTCTATTACACCAAGCTTCTTCACTTCCATCAGCCTATCAAAATACACATGCCCCAACCCCTTACGCCAAATCATCAACTTTGGAACACTAACATAGTAAGTATTATTCTTTTCATTACTTGGGTTAAGCTAAAACATTCCTTGGCTACCTTTATCTGTTGTGAAGTAGACTTCATCCCTTTACTTAGCTGTAAAGACTCCCTTTTTAGTGAAGGTATCAAATTCTTTGTCATCTAACACAAACGTAGAGACAAGATCTTTACTCAGCTAAGGAATGTAGAGTACGTCTGAGAAGGTGAGTACAAAATTCTTACCCTCCACTAAAACTTTCAGATATATATCGACCCCACAAAATCTGTGGTAACCACTCTCCCATCCCCATACTTTATCTCTACAGTAGGGATCTTTCTTAGCTTAGTAAAAAATTGCTTATCACAACACATATGCATGGATGCACCGGAGTCGATGATCCATCCTTCGTGTAGTGCTTCCCGAATTTCTCCGAGAAAACACTTTCGTTTTCGAGGGATCTCCTTCTCCTCCAAACTCTCGTCAAGAAAAAACTCCCCATCCCCCTCCTCCAAGGACTCGTCCTCGGTTTCTCCTTTCACTATTGTGACCACAAGTGCCTTCTTCATCCCTCTGGAAGAACACCCTCCATGGTTCTCTTGAAGCCTCAGCTCCGACATCTTGACACAATGCGCTATGAAGTGTCCCAGTTTTTTGCAAAAATGACAAAGACCCTTTGGGGGCCTCTATCTTCCAAACTGATCTCTCTCTCTCTTGTATAGTTTCTTAGGATCCTTCCCCCATCGGTTTACTCCTGCAGCTAGAGCTTGGATGCTCTTCCCCCTCCTAATCTCAATTGTGTTCTCTTGCACAAGTATCATCCGGACCACTGTGTTTCACCTCCATGAACTGTCAGCCGTTTCTAGTACTCCGTACACTATGTTTTCATACTCGTCAGGTAACTTCATGATGAGAGTGTTAACTTTCATCTTCATTGTACTTCTCCACCCGACACTCTCCATCTCCATATACAAACAAGAGAGATTATTACAATAGTCTAGCCTCTTTCCCTCTTTGTAAATATAATTCCCTAACTTTTGTTCGGCCAACTAGAGCTCTTGAATAATACCAACTCTATAGATTTCCACCAAAATCACCCACAACTCCTCGGTCTTCTAAATGTGAAGATGGGGGGTTGTGAAAGCCTAAGTGAGGTGTCTTAGAATGAAGTTTTTGGCAGCCATGTTTATGTCTTCCCACGTTTGGGTGTCTTTCTCCGCGGTATTCATGGTCGTCGCTCCGCATGCCGTGGTAATAGGAGCAATAGGAGAAAGAGGCGTTTCCTTCTCTTTCCCCTTTTCAGATACATTGCATTCCCCACCATCTGCCACCTTTGTTGCATCAGAGGTTGATGCAGAAAACCTTATTCCACCAAACCCTGGTGGAGTTCCCTGAAATGGACGTTTCACTTGTTCACTGACAATACCCCAGTATCGTTTTTTGCCCAAAGCCCCCATAACCATGGCTTTCTAATAGATGAACCCAGATCCATTGAAGGTGGGCACCCTAGAGGGTGGGCCCATAACTTGCAATTTTGTGTCCTCCGTTGGAATACAAAATTTAGGAATCCTCTAGATAGTTTTTAACTAACCCACTTTCATTAACAACCAGTAATCCCCAAGAGGACAAGTTAACAGTATGACTGCACCCATGTACAGCATGGACTCCTCGAGTCCGTAGCAAATCGAATCACTGAAAACGGCCAACTAGCCGATAAGTTATGAGGTGGCAGAAATGCCAATTTATACAAAACTCTCAAAGAGAGAGGTGACTGTCTAAGAAAATTGCTAAGTTCTAACCCCTCTCACAATCCATATCTACTACTGTACGAACCAAAAATAACAGTACCGTACAGAAAGGTACTATGACCGATGTCCTTTCAGTACGGCCTGTGTATGACAAAGCCATTGAGTTGATGCGTGTCAACCTTCCACTTGTCCGTAGGTTCCCCGGAATTCCTACGACCAAATATTATCCCTCCACGTGGCGCCAGGTCATGCCACGTCCACAAACGCCAAAGTGACCATTTCGGGATCTTGGCAGCGATATATGTCGTCGGATTAAATCCGACATCGAATGTTAGCCGTTGAAACAAATGTCTGATTCATTTGTTTTGTGTGAAATGATGTTCGTACTAAATGATAACTAGTTATGTGTTCCTTCGTTCATAATGTAGTTAATCGGTTTTAAGACCATACCACAGTTTAAATAGTTATCAAACCCTATATATCTTAACGGACTTCTACGACAGAGTTGTTTGAGTTGACGGCTACGCAGCGCTGTGCCGGTCGGAGGTTCAAGTCCTGCCGAACTTAACCTTTTGATGAGAGTGACTTAAGTCACTCTTTAGTTTTTCCTAAGGAGATGAGGCAGCCATGGCTCTACTACTCTCTCTCTCTTTTAGTGACTAGAACAAGTATGGGTGATAGAGAAAAGAGGTGGAGGCAGACTGCCTGAGCTTTTTCTTACTTGTTGTACAAAACTATTCAGACCTAAAAAATACTCTAAAAATCTAGTGATTTCAACAGCCAGTCGTCGTAGTACAGACCGCCGTACCGTTGGCATTATGTAACATTGCCAACCGTCCGCAGTATAAACGGCGTACGGTTGTCAGAACTTAATGTTGCCGTGCGTCCGCAGTACGGACCGCTGTATCGCTGGCGCAATGTAGCGTTGCCGTGCGACGCGGTATGGGCATGATAAACTTGACAGGGTACATGCCCGTGTAACGAGCGTTGATTTATTAGTTAATGTAAACATGTTACACTACAACTGACAACCAACCTCCTTTTTTGATAAAACATCGTTGCTTAATTGTTGAAGCAATTTTACCTAAAAGAATGTGTAACTGTTAAAATGTATAACGCTTTACGGTGTACCGCTGACGTTTAATGGCCAGAAAACACTCTGACACGTATGGAGGTCCAAAGTGAGCGACGGCGTACGAATTGTCAGATTTTGTACAGGTACACATATTACTGTAGACATCGAAAGCGCCGGTATTTATTATTCAGGAAAACCCAAATTACAGTTAGGGATTAATTAGTAGATATGTTTTTTTGTCAAAAAAAATAAATTCTTGATTACTGTTAATAACACTATTTTTTTTTACGCTATTTATTCCTTTACTGTAATAGCGATTGGCGGTGTACTGTAGAGCATTGCAGTGTACAGATTCTTTTCGTAGAGGGCGATAAATCGCAATAGGCTTGTAAACAGGGAGAAGTGGAGAACTGCCGTATGAAGCAGCCACCTCGACACGTGGTAACTTTACTGAATATGAACAATAGATGTCTGCCTCGCTGTCAAGCATGCAGATCCTATTGATACGTGGCTGCAAAAAATCATCTATATTGAAGCTATGAAAATTTCAGCTTGCCACTTGTCCAAATGTGGCATTTTAAATGTTTACGTGGAAGCCCTTTTGAGTCTTCCTTTGCTGTAGCTCGCTGGCGTCACTTTGCTACGTGTGAATGGTTCAATGCAGGCTGCCCGTGAGCAGTCAAAAAACGTTGTTGCTGTCCGTACAGTTTTTGGGCTTCGACGTTGTTCTTGAAGCTGCTGCTGCAACTATAAAATTAGGAATCTTCCTCTGAAAACTATGTCTATTCTTATTTTTGTTATCATCTCTATCACTGTAAAAGCTGCAATCGTCCTTTCTCTTTTCCTCTTTTTTTAACTCATTTACTATTTTACCTATCTAAATTATCATCATGTCTGGACAAGGACAAGAGGTTAGTTTGTTGTTTCCCTGCTGCCTTTTTTGCAGTCGTCGAGGCGTTTTCTGAGTGTTAGTTCTTGCAATTCTCTTGTTTTCTTGTGTAACAAAAGATTCTGTTTCTATTTTCCTGCATGATTCGATTTTTTTGTCTCTAACAACAATTTCAAGTGTTGTATCTGCAGAGCATTGTGGACCAGGCCAAGGGTTACGCCCAGGCTGGTAAGTGTTTCATCGATTCCCGAGTGTTCAATTTCGTTCCTTACTCGGCTACCTGGTATCTTATTGTAGTCAGCTCTTTTGTTGCTGCATATCTGGTAATAATCTGTTCTTTATATGTTAAGGTGCTTTTAACAGCGGCTATTTTGTTTTCTAATTTGCAGCTTCGGATAACCTTGCCAACGCTGCACAGCAGACCAGAGACGCTGTCGGAAGCACACTTCAAGGTGCCGGAGATAAGAGCCAGCAGACCTACGAGCAGGCTAAGGATTCTGCTTCTCAGACTACTGGCCAAGTACAAGACAAGAGCAAGGATGCTTATGGTCAGGCGAAGGACACCGTGTCTTCGGCGACAGGACAAGCTCAAGACAAAACCTCCCAGGCCGCTGGCCAGGCCCAGGATTCTGCTAAGAGCGCAACTGACAAGACAAAAAGTGCTGCCAATGATGCTGCTGGAAAGACTCAGCAGTCTGCATCTAATACTGCAGACAAGGCACAGGGAGCTGCCCAAGATGCAAAGAGCCAGTTGAACCAGTAAATGCTTGTAAGTTCTTGCTTTCTGTTTTCTTAACTGTGGCTACTTTTTGCTCTTCCTTTCTTTATCCTCTGATCATAGGTGTTTCACTGCGCTCTCTTTCTATCCTTCGATCGAGGAAGTGTTAAATGATGTTAATCTCTGTGATTGTATGTGCAGGTTCAGATGGACGATTCTGCGTTTTGAGTTTAATAGCTATATAGCTACTTTCCCAAGCAGCTTCTGAATCATGTACCAAAAATAAATGGACAGATTGTACAGTTGTATAACATGTTTGAAGTAATACAATTTTGCCACGAAGTTTTGTGAACATCGTCTCCAATGTATGATGCTTCTTCTCGGCGACTGATTGTCTGAAGCTTTGATTTTTTTAATGTCTGCTTGCAACTTGCATTTGTCTTCGTTGCGTGATCTCCATAATGCATATGTTTGTGGATGTGATATTCAATTTGCAACTTGCATTCGTCTTTGTTGCGTGAATTACATTTCTGACTGAATCATATAAATGATTCTTTTATTAATTTTCGCAATCCGAAAATTGTGCAAAAAAATGTAGTCGAAGCACAACACGTTTTCACGATTTTGCCCTTCTATGTACATGGTTGATGCTTGAGACGTTTGTGACTTTCTATTTCTTTAATTTTAACTAAAAATTGTGAGCATTTCAACCTTCACGTGCCCTTGTGACAGCTTGTAATCCTATCTACGAGAATGCTATAGCTATCTTTTTTTCCCCCGTGTTTCTTTTAGTAGTGGACGCAAAGATAGTGACACAGGCGAATTATCTTTTTTTTTATGAAAAAAAATTGTAATAGGAAAAATTTGAATTAAAAAATTGTGAAAAAAATGTTGAAGGGAAATTGAAAATTCTTTCGGTAATGGTCAAAATGACTATTCGCTATGGTGGAAATGTATCTTGATGTGGGTCTAGTAAAACATTTCCGTACCTACAATATATTATTACACATTCGACAAATGTTATCTTGATAGTGTAATTGCATATCACATCTGTTCGAATTTCGCGAAAACTCTCCGTACAATGGAGAGGGAAAGTTGTTTTTATATGAAAGTCCTTATTGCTCAATATTCTGAATCTTGGGTTTGAATTTTGGGAATGTCATGTACTGTTGCACGCAAAAATCTCAGATTACGATATTACAGAATAGAGGGGTAAACTGACAAGAATCATTTTGAAAGCCAAGAGAACAATTTTCAACTGTGAATATACAGATAAATATTAGATGAAAAGCCAACTTCAAATGGGATTTGTATAAAAGTTATGCGGATATTTTACTACATTCATTGAAATGTGCTTATCTAATTTCCCCGTTAGAATTTTAACAATTTGAACTGCGCACATGTACAAATAATATAATAATTCAAAGTCTTTGAAATGATTGTACAAAAGATTTGCAGATATTCTGACATATTCGTCGATGAGTGCCATCTAATTTCTCCGCTAGAATTTTAACAATTTTGAACTACTTGTGCTGTTAAAATTTCCTGCACGTTTTTAACGCTGAAATAATCTTTGAAATTTGAGTAGACGAATTTTTCCATTGTTAGCATGTTTATAGTTAAAACTTCCGAGTAGTAGTCAGCTTTGATTTTCAGTGAACAACGTTGTTTTGAATTAGGCTAACATTGCAGCCAGTCTTAAACTGGACCTTTTTAGTACCCATCACTGATGTATAGTAGCACGCAATGAACATTAATATTAAGATAAAAGAAGATAAAAGAGGAAATCGGAAGCAGGCCGTGTACTCTGCCACTGAGAACCGTGTACTTTGGCACTGAGAACTCCGTAGCGGCAAATTAGAACGAAAGAACAGTTAAACTGACTGTGGAATACATTTACAGCAACGTGTGCACAATATATATTGGAAATATAAGGTGTACAAGTATCAAACATGGGTCACAACATGGGTAATAAACACAATTGCGGTTACAAGAATGTATGCATAACATATTGGAAACTGAGCAGCAGTAAAGACGTATCCAACCACCTATCTACAATGTCAAACATGGGCAATGACATTGAAAACCAAGAGCAGCGGAAAACTGCGAAGCATCTTTACAAAAATCTAAGCACAATATCTCGGAAACAGAGTGAAATGTACTCAACAACTGATCTACAGTGTCAATTGTGGGCAGCAACATATCAGAAGAAGCACAGTAAAAAAATGCAAGACGTATATACAGTGATGTATGCCAAACATACGTCCTTTATGTTTCTCAATTGTGGAATTATCTACATCATTCAAAAGGAGAGTGATAAACCTGAAAAAGCATCGCTGTCATAGGCTACATACCACCTATTTTATCTTTTGTTGATAACAAAATCAACAGAAAAGGATGCTGAACTTGAACAAGAATGTAGCTTGCTATAGGAAAATACAATATGTGCTAATAAAGCATTTTCATAGACTTCAACACGCCTTCATCCTTGTTTCCGTTAGCAGAAAAGAGAAATCTGCAAAATTTATAGTACACCGTGTATCGCTATTAGTGTTAATAATTTTTTCGCAACTTAAAACATCTTTTCTCCGTACACAGTTGTCCGATTTCACATGAAGACCGCCAATGGGAAGGTGAGAATTTTGGCTTTCAATCGCAACCGCCAGATCCATAATCCGGCAAGTGTGTACGGAGAAAAGATGTTTTAAGTGTCGGAAAAATTGTTAACACTAATAGCGATACACGCTACACATTTACATCTAGAAAATAAAAGCACAAACCAAAGCGCATAATAGACTTCCGTGTCTCTATTCCATTTTTGGCTGAAATGAAAATAAAACATAAATAAATGTTGAATATTGACCACAAATGTGCATAAAAGAGAAAACAACATTGAAAAAAGGAAATTGTGTACCTATCAGCCATCGTCATGATCACTTGTTTTCCCAAAAGATCAGTGAAAAATCTCAGAACATAATCAAAAAAAAACATTAACAATACACTTTTCAAAATCAAAATCAACTACCCAAAAAAAGCACTGGAGTAGGCCATGAATCTACTTTCATTCTGGTAGAAATGAAAACCATCAAAACAAAGCTGAATGTTCGAACAAAAACACACATAAGACACGAAAATACACATAAGACACGATTCAGTATTGAGTGAGAATTTGCCAACAAAATTTTGTCATAAAGCTCAAGTAACCTGCTTACCACTCTCTAAGCAAAAAATGAGTACAAACTGAAAGTGAAGGGGCAGTCCGGCCCGAAACCGCCTATTGCAAGCAAACAGCTGAAAAAACTACCAAGCTGTTGATAAAACGACAATGGCGAGCTAACCAAAACTATCAGCTCCCGTTGCTTCGAAAAACATAGGCTCCTTCGAAAAAAAAGGATCACATATACAACACTTTCAAAACCCAAAAAAGCAACACCATCTCTACACTCCAAAATGCTCCTCCAGCGATTTCAACACGGTATCCACCTCACAATCCCGCTCCGACACTACCGAAACCGAAAAAATATATCGTTACACGTCAAAAATCGCGCTCCAAAAACTTCCGAAACCGAAAAAACATCTCTTTACACTTTAGTTAAAAAACTTATCTCTTTACACCTCGAAAAAAAAACATATCTCTTTACACATCGTAAAAAAACACATCTCTTTACACCTCGAAAAAAAAACGTATCTCTTTACGCTTCGAATGAAAAACATATCTCTCTTTACCGCCTCAAAAACCGGCTCCACCTGTTGCAGAAATCTTAGAAGCTATCGCATTACTATCTCCTCCCTCCACAACTTCTCTCTCCACCGGTTGGTCAAAATGAACCTCGGCCGGAATCGCTTTAATACCGTGTGCCCCAGCTGTACAAGCCACTTTATGAGTCATTTTCTTCATCAAACCAGAAACTTTTCCCCTTTTCTTAGGCGAAACTTCCTCACCTTTAGAAGTTATAAACTCTTCTCCAATGTTTCCTTGTTTCGCCTCCTCGTAAGGAATCCCGTCTCCGTCACTATCAGAACCGGAACCGTCGGTTCGTTGGGATTTAAGGACTGGACTATTCTTTGCATCCTCATCATTCTCATAAGGTTTGTAAGTGACAAAAAGACGAATCGTACCCCTTTTTGCACCACTGAAGGGCTCGTCAGGATTTTCTACCATATCCAATAAGAGCTCTTTGGGCTTGTTTGGTTGGAACTGAACATTGAAGAAAAAGAAAGAAGGAAAAGATGAAGGAATTCAAAATTTTAGCCACGGTAAATATGTACCTAACTTAGAATGTATAAATATGTAAATAACTTTTAGTGTAACAGTAACTTCTAGAGATGTCAATTTAGTGGTTCGGTCGTAGAGATGGAATTAGAAAAAAACAATCCAAAAAGGTTTAAGAATATTGAAGAAGGTTGCTGTTAAAGTTTGTTTAGAATTTCCTTTGCTTCAAAAATCATTTTTTTGTAAACTTCAAAAGATGGTTTTTTTACTGACACGTTTTCCAAAAAAAAAAAAAACAACATGAAGTTTTGCAAACTTACTTTACTGATAAAGTAAAACAAAGTTTCCCAAAATAATAAAAAAGAAAGATAAAGATTTGCAAACTTTCTTTACTGATGGGGTGAAAAAAATCCAATTCTAAACTCAAAAAACAAAAAAAAAAATGAAGTTTTGCATACTGATGAGGCAAAATTCTTTTTTTTTAAAAGAAAAAGGTGACGTTTCCCAAACTTACTTTACTAAAGGGGTAAAACAAATGCAAGTTTCCAAACAAAAAAAAGACAGAAAATTTTTCCAAACTTACTTTTACTAGGTAAATCAAATTCAAGTTTTCCAAAAAAAAAAAAAAGAAAAAAAAATTCCAAACTTACTTTACTGATGGGGTATTTGCGAGCACCAATGTATTCGGCTTTTTCGACTTTCTCGTCGTCCATGAGACGGACCGTCAAATCTTGAAAACTTGGTTCCTCCACCTATTCAAATTATATCCGAAAAAAGCCCAAAACAACAGAGTGACCTCACCACATTAAGAAAAAACAAAAAACAAAGACAAACAAACCAAGGCTTTGATTTAGGACTTCAAATTCTTTAATAATCTTGAAACAAACGGCAAATTTGCCATATGAGAAATCCAACAAATAGTATGAATAACAGCTTATTGCTTTCGAGTTAAAGAGGAGGAAAGATGGTTTTAAGAACAGTTTCAAAATGAATGTTTTACTGAGTAAACTGCCAGTTGAGAATTTCAGTTAGTAAAACTTGAATCAGAAGTATGTTCCCGTTTTTCATCCTCTAAGACCGTAATTCAAATTTTATGCATGAGAACTTTACTAAATAAAGTGTCAGTTGAGCATTTCACTTGATGAAACTCGAGACTACTTTTTTCTCTCATTTTCTACACTTTTAAAGATATGATTATGAATACACTAAAAATGCATAAGGTGCCCACAATATAGAGAGGAATAGTAGGTAAGTTTTTGGCTATCTCCCTCAAAGGGCAAAAATACCTACGAGAGTCGTCTATATCCTTTGGGTCTTGTCAATTTTCTTTTTCTTTCCTTAAAAAAAGGGAAGGCGGATGCAAAACCTGTTTTAAATCTATCCATAGCAACCAAAAAAAAAAAAGGGGCTGTATAAGCATATGCTACAGAAATGAGAACACGGTTTTAAAAATACCTCGATGAAAAAACTTTCGTTCCACACTGGATTCTGTTCATTTTTCTTTATAGAGCTTCTCTTAATCGAGCCTTCTTTCTGATGAACGTAAAGGAATACAAAGGTATCCGCTTTTCCAATAGTATCTGTCTTTGGTATATCTGTCCCCTCGATGAGAACGATGTCCAAATATCCCACTGGATGTAACTGCAAATAACTGCATCCAAAAATAAAGGCAAATACCCACAATTTTTTTTAAAAGATACCGAGTCAGCAATTTCAAGCCCAAACACTATTTAGGATGAGTTGAAAAAGGAGAGGTGTGGATGAAAAAATTCCCAAACTACATAAAGTATAGACCATAGTTCAAATCTGCGAAAACAATTGAGAAACGCTATATGTGGTAGCCTCGTACTATACGCGGATTAAACAGTATAATATGCGTATAGTATGAGGCAACCACATATAGCGTTAAACACCTTACAGAACAATTCAAAAAAAGGAAAAAGTGGCAATTGCTCAATTGCTTCTTTTATAATTTTCAAGCCACATAACCCTTTTAGACAGCATACATGAATTTCTGACGGGCTTATTATACCATAACAAGATGAGAGTGTCTAACTGCTTAAAAGTTCATAATACTATTTATAGAACAGAATGAATCACGACTGAAGAACTCTAAAGATATCATTTTTGCATAAACTCCAACAAGAGAAAGAAAAGCATGTCAAAAGAAGAGACAAGAATAGAATAATTTTTTATGTTCACTGGTGAAATAATCAGGAAGATGAAGTACTATCACGCAAGAGAAAGATACAAACATTAAAAAGAGATACGAGAATGGGATGATTTTCTAAGCTCACTCTGATAAAACCAGGATGATAAAGAAGAATCATACTTGAGAAAGATAGCCTTGTCAAAAAAGAGACGAGTTTTTCAAAGCTCACTGTGACATAATCAGAATGATGGTGTGAGAATAACCAACCCAACTACCTGAGAGGAAGTACACACCTGAAGTCGCCTGGAATAATAGGAACAACCATTCGGGCGGGCCAAACGAGCATATCATTTAAAGAAGTTCTGATAATGTTCTGAAAATCAAAAAAGAAGCCCGCCCAATAAGATCCTCATCTCACTTTTCTTCGTACTTTCTCCACTCATAACAGAGAAGTAAAGGTGTGCTAAAATTTCTTCCACTTTCAAAAAGTTACGACGCGTCAGTAAACTCTAAACCATCAAACGCTTGTTTTTGAGGAGAACTATATTGCAGATTTCAACCATTGTTTTCAGAATCAAATTTGGAGGAAAGTTGAACCCAGTTTTTCATATTTTGTGTGGCATTACTATTCTGACTATACTGTATATTTTGCATAGGGATCTGCACACACATTCCCTCATACATCGCTGGTTCAAAAATTTAGTGCTTTTCTAAAGCCCAAACAAAGGAACAGCGTAAATCAGAGGTAAAGAAATCAAGTATTTCATATTGTTAACTTATGATGGTTCTTGATCAAGAAAGGTTTATATCCTGGTAAACCTACATCAATCATTTTATCGATTCCACCAATCGATGTAATATCTCCACCCAGAATGCTGATGTCAAAGTCAATCTTGGGCTGTACCAAAAACTCCAAAATTAATTTGCTTGTCAGACACCTTCGAATTGGTTTTACAAAGACAAAACACAAAAAATGGGAATGTTAACGATCAATTATTATACAATTTTGTGGCTACAAAACTATTCCCAACATTTGAATATATGGGACAGACCGAATATGATTGATCTTACTAAAAACCTTTACCAACAATCACTATGGAATGCAGCATCTGTTCCCTACAACACAAATTAAAATGTCTCCAATCTACTTCTCTAAACAGTTTCATCCATTTAACCATCTAGATTTACAATAAAGCAAAGATATGAAACGTTCATCCTGACTTCATTCTGCCATAATCACGACCTGTTCAAAGCAAACAGGTCAAGCAAAAAGCAAAGAATATTTCAAAGATCTTTGCTCTACCTCACAAAAAGGGACTTGACAAATAAAACTTCCAATGTCAAGCATGTGAAATTAAGCAACCGAGGCAACATTTGAACAGATTTGCATATTCTCACTTACATTTTTTGGTGACCTTATAGTCATGTTTCCATATATTTGACAGGTAACAGATACATGACCAAAAGATGACGAAAACATGACCAAAACATGATCAAAAAAAGTAAAGTGAGGATATACCTACTATTGCATATTATGTAGCTGACAGAGGAACTTATAGATAAGAGAATCAGTCAACTACTAGTTCAAACTGACCTGTTCAGTGAAGGCAACTAAGATCGCACCAAATCCAGGAATTTGATTCGTAAGTGGCTTGAGAATGATTTTTATACGGCCACCAAACTGGACGTCAGAAACCTGTATCGATAAACCCCAAAGTTAGCGATGCTTTGGACCAGAACTTTGGCTTACTTGCTCCCTACTGCAACAACTACACCACTAATCGTTATTAGTGTTAACGTTTTTTTCACCACTTAAAAAAAAAATCTCCGTACACACTTATCAGTTTGTCAATCGGAGACCGTCAATAGGACGGTGAGAATCTTGCCTTCCAATAGCAATCATCGGATTGACAACCCGACAAGTGTGCACGGAGAAAAGATGTTTGAAGTATCGAAAAAAACTTTAACACTAACAACGATTAGAGGTGTAGTATTTGGAAAAGAATCAATGCGTAACAGGATTGTGTACTTCAAAACAAAACAGATGCCGGTATGTGTCAACAAGATCGGTTGAGGCCATGGCCGGATTGTCATTTGCGAAACATCAATAAAATCCTTCCAATGCAAGAGGAAAAATAAAAAGAAAAAAGAAAAAAAAAAAAAAAGGAGATCATCTCACCTTAACAGAAAGACTGGCCAACACAGTTGTCTCTGCCTCAATAGTGACCACCTGATCTCGTGCGTCCAGCCAATCTATATTCGCTTCAATTGTCACTTCATCAGCTCCACTCTTGTAAGTACGAATGCCTGCAAAATGTCATCCCATACAGCAGCAAAAAACGTTAACACTAAAACAAAACAAAACCAGCAAAACTAAACAACAAAACCGTTCACAAAACAGTGTCAATAACATTACAATAACCACATTGGAACCATAACCGCATTTACACTAATAACTCCTTATACACTGATAGCAATGTCCGGTGTAGTGCCAGTTGTTTATAGCCACTTCAAACAGAAGCTAAGCTCTTACCTGCTATCTGTGGCCCAACATTGCCAAGGATTATGTTTTTGACGCTTATATCTTTGATAATTCCAACCTTGTAAGCTGCAAAAATTGGAGTAAGCGTATCTTTGACCACTTGGCAAGTTGCCTGCCCGGAAAAAAAACGCAACGTCAGACACACATGAAGAAAATTTTACATAGTATAATCGACACAAAAGAGTGCAATCAATACAAAATGTACAATCAATACAAAATAGTACAATCAATACACAATAGTACAATCAATACAAGATAGTACAATCAATAGACAAGAGTGCATCCAATGCGAAAGAAAACAATCAACACAAAATAGTATAACCAACAGAAAAGAATATAATCAATACAATAGAATACAATTAATACAAGATAGAACAATCAATACAAAAGAGTGCAATCAATACAAAAGAGTACAATCAATACAAGATAGTACAATCAATAGACAAGAGTGCAGCCAATGCGAAAGAGTACAATCAACACAAAAAGGTACAATCAATACAAAATAGTACAATTAGCAGTACAGAACGCGAGATTATCTCACCCAAGATGACTAGTATTTAAAAAAAAAAAAAGGATCAGCAAAAGAAGAGATTAACTCGCCCTGCATGATTAACATTTAAAAAAAAACGATCGGCAAAAATAAGAGCTCACACCTTGTTGACGAATGGCCAAACTTCCTTAATTTGAGCGTTGATCCAATTGACCTGGAAACAACAACTACTAAAACTGTAAGCAATGAAAACTAACAGGATCTTGCATATCACATACGTATCAATAAGACTAAACAATCGAGAGTTGATACCAATGACCAAAAAACTCTTTGCAATGATTGAGCAACTCGTAAATAAAACAAAAACCTTCTATAACTTTCTCAGATAATTAAATACCCCACCAGCAAAAAATTTCAGCGCGCACATTCCATCAAAACTGACACAAATAAATGAACTAACTATGATAAGTCTTTCAAATTGAAAACTCCATAAACATCCTTTTGATCATTTGAAGTCACACCAGACGTGTCAGAAGTTGAACATTTCATTCAATTGACTATTAGCTAGTTGAAACCTGCCCTTCCTACTGCCTTAAACTCTTGCGGAATATTGTTGCAAATTGTAATGTACAAACTTAAGATATATGATTATTAACGACATTACAGTATTGATTTGAATGGATTTGTTTTGCATGGATTTAGAGGAGCTTAACTCTTTGTATATAGAAACAGAAAGCATGTCAATTCTATCACTCCTCCGACTGATAATCAACCACGCGAGAAATTTGACGTTATCTTCCTGTAGATGTCTTAATATCAAATGTTCCTTTCAAGCCTTGATCGACCTTAAGCTTTCATCGACCTTATTTTTTCAATTATCAGTATAGCTTGTTAAGAACGGACTCTGTTGAGGGTCTCCAAGACCACTAAACCGACATTCATTCATATCTTCAAAAAAAAATAGATGCTGATAAAAGTACATACCTTTTCAAACTCGGAAAAATAACACCAGCCTGGAAGAGTTACATTTTCACTCTCTGCAAGCTTATCTAATGTATTTTTGTCCAGTTGTGAAACTGCTGCAATGTCCAGGGCCTGTAATACCAATTGGGGAAGCGAGGAAGAGTGAGCGAGAGAGAGAGAGAGAGCGAGAGAGAGCGAGAGAGAGAGAGAGAGAGAGAGAGAGAGAGAGAGAGAGAGAGTTAAAACTGGAGAAAGAAAGAGAGAAAAACCTAGTCTGGAGAGGGACAGCAACCAGTCATAACTATTTTGCATAAAAATGATGAATGCAAATTATTCGATGATAAGTTGAATAACAAAGTCAAGGAGCTGGTACACAATCTATCCCAATTAAAACACAAGTTTAATGATGACTAGGTAGTTTTTCTTTTTTTGTATTTGAGGTTCAGCGAAATTATTATAATGACATAAACAGATGAACTATGGCCACTATAATCAGCCGCGAGCAGTGTTATTGCTCTTTATTGGCTTACCATCGAGCTTTTTTCAAATATTCTTATTATCTTTATATTTTAAATTTTATCTTTATATTTTATTACAAATAAAAAAAAAAATCTATGGGGCAATTTTAGTAGAAAAAGTAAGTGTAACAAGGACTCAAATTGTCATTAATATATAACATTATAAAAAAAAAAAAAAAACATTACATAAGAAGTATAGAAACATATTATATAAATATATAGAACATAATTATATTATTTCTAGTAATATCTAACATTACATCATAATTATATTAATTCATAAGAGATATCTAGCTTGGGGTGTGATTCAGTGTTATTAATTCTAATTTAAGTCGGAAAGACGTGACGTCTTTTTTAAGCCGCTACCAAAATAGTGTTTAGAAAAAAAAAGGAGTATTATTAATGCTATTTTATGTCCGGAGGCCAAATAATAAAAAAAATAAAAAATGGCACAGAAATAGTGCTATTGACACTAATATCGATATACAGTATATCTTCCATTTTAGATCAACAACCTTTTAAGTTTTGAGAATAAGAAATATAATTGCCCCAGAAACTGGCGCAAATGACAATGCATTGAACCATCAATAATAATCTCTATAAAATTCGTACCATATGGAAGTGCTGAACAAAATATAAACGCAACAAAAAGGGATATGCTGACGCAAAACTATATAAAAACAGCTTCTGACCTCTTTCCCGCAAATTTTATTATTATTTTTTGAAAGTACAACAAGTTGTCATCACAAAAGTAACAGCTTCAATAATGGTGTCGACTCCCACACCAAAATCATTAAGACAACTAACAACACCGAACACAAAAAACAAAGAAAAAAAAAACATTAACAACAAAAAACAAATGACAGCATAGCCTCCTAAAACCAAAAAAAAAATAAAAAAAATCACAACATGCCTCCTTAGAACAAAAAACAAACAACAACAACAAAAAAAAAAAAACAAAAAAACACATGTCAGCATACCTACCTTCCTTCTTCTTGTTTTCGAGCGACTTGTTTGCATCGCGGACGAGAACGCCATCCATGCGACTCCACAAAGCACACCAGAGACGACAGCTGCAAAGAAACCAGCTCTCACAATATATAGTGTGGCAGCCGTGGCTATGGGAGCGATGACTGCAAGGAGAGCAATGAGAGCCACAGGACTCGGGATGAATTCCAGTACTACTCCTTTTACAATACCGACAGGATCCAAAGACGCCATTAATGAATACTCTTACAGCAATATAAGGAGGTGTCAGCTTCAAAAAGTCACACTTTAAGAATCTTCTAAAGAGTCAATCAAAATAACTTTTCATGGAATGATCATGGAATGAAATATAGTTTGAGAACTTTCCCTAAAAGAAAAACTTGCGAAAAGAACTAGGTATTGCTGTTATTGTTGAGTAAAAGTAGTAGTTTCGATATGTTTTGGCGTAATAGCTCAGCTTGTTTTAAGATAAAACGTTTAAACTCTTTAGTCTATCTGATGTTGAGATGGTCCTGCAAGAATTCCTGCAAGAATTCCTGCCTGCAAGATGAAATTCAAAGGCTTTTTTTCCAAAAATTTCAGCAACTGAAATGAAGGGCATCAGGCAAAACAAATGTCCAAGCTTTGCGCTCTAAAGACGTCATCGTACAAAGGTACGTCCACGAGACTTCCTGCCGCGTGGCCCGGTAAGTGATCCACATGGCAGCTGTAGGACATTTGTCGGCTGGTACTTGACCCACTTGGCAATGCCCATTTGTCTCAACGCATATGCAGACAAGCGAAAGAGTTCGATAAAAGTATAGTACAGTACCGTACAGTACTGTAATTTTAGCGGTATATCGCACGTGAATCATTTTTTGATGCGTGAGGCCGACGCACACCAGAGTTGTGGTGCCGTGTCAGGGTCGCAAACGGTCACTGAGTGGTGACAGTTAACCGACCGCCGCGCGGATCCGGAACGATCGGTTTATATTAGTCGGCAGTTTGATGGTTGATTCACCAGAGGAAAAACGGTCGGTTACGGTCGGTCAACCAAAAACAAAAAAATTTGTATTCTATAATCCAAATTCTTGTACTTTGTTACTATTAGAATCGTGGAAGTGCGACTCATGATTAGCGTGTGAATACGGATGTGAGTAAGCTATTATTCAAAATCAAGGGAGCGCGACAAAGCGTCGCAAACCGGACACTATTATGGACTTTCATTTCGAATATCTTAGGGAACGCGACAAAGCGTCGCAAATCTGACACGGTAGTACAATATTTATTTCGCAAATCTTAGGCAACGCGACAAAGCGTCGCAAATTTGACACAGTAGTACACTATTCATTTCGCAAATCTTAGGGAACGCGACAAATCGTAATTATTGGCTTATTCCGTCGTACATTGATTAATTTTGTACTTTTTCGGTTACGGGCGGGCACGGTTGGTCGCCAAAAATCAAGATTCGGTTATTTTTTTTTTTGGTAAACGACGGTCGGTTAACGGTTAAAATTTTTGGAGCGTGACAAAACTCGATCGGGCGTCGATTACTCAGATTTTGAAAAAAAAAACAGTCGGTTTCGGGTATGAAATTTTTTGACTTTTGCGACCTCTGCCGTGTATCGCTATTAACACTAATAGCGATACACGGTATAATTGCACGGAAACATTTTTCGGCAATAATATTCAGGTAAATCTGCCATCAGGTCGTGCCAGTAAAATCAGCCCTCGCATACGTGCCATATTTTTGTCGTACCACGAAAGCTTGTATTCAGATATTGAAAATAGTCTCAGATTTTTCAAGAGTACAATCTGAATGTAATATTTGTAAGGGAGATTGATCATGACAGTGACTGTTTTGGTTGCGCACAGTCACTTACGTCATTTCGTCAAAAAATGTACGTTTGAAGTACATATTGGTACAAATAAAGTACCGTAGTGGTATTAGACATTGGGGGGAGGGCTTCTTTGGCGGGCGGCGGAGACCTTCGAGGAGGATTTTGCCCGGGCAATGTAAATCCCTCCCAGTTATTGATAAGGACAGAAAAACATCGCGCGAAGCGCAGAGAATTTTTTTTTAGGAGTCTCCTCGGTGATTAGGTCAGATGGACAAAAAAAAAAAAAAAAGCAAAGTGTTCATACTTTTAGCGTTCCCATATAGAGCATTCGCTACAAATAGCATCACGCGCGTCGCATGAGAACATGTAAATCGCGTTCGTTACTCAAAATATCTACAAAATTTAATAAACGCTCACACTTTAAGCACTACCATTTAATCCGTCGAACAAGCTGAGCCGCGCGTCACGTGAGAACACTCACGTATGACATTGAAAACAAAATAAATAAAGTACAATCATATTGTCGTCTCGTTTGGCGCCGCAGGCGAATTTTTTTTTAGTACGCTACATGAATTAAGGAGCATACGCGGAGAGTACAAAAATATCATAGTTGTTCAAATCGCACGATTTTTTTCCTATTTTGCGATTGAAACGTATAATTCGTGACTTTTGAAAAAATCGTAAAAAAACGTGTACTGTAAACTGAAACTGAAATTTTACAGAAACCTGTAAACTAATTACTGTAACTGTACATTTTTTTACGGATATGTACGGAATTAAACGGGAAATATGCGTCGCACTTATTGGTACTTTCTGTTTAGTGAACCGAACAGAAATACCACGGAAGTTGTACGTTATATAATCGAAAATGTACGGACATTTTCGAAAAGAGACGTTGAACGTCACAATAATTTCGCGTGTTCAGTTTGAAATTTGTACGAGCGTCTTCTTCAAATTTTTTTGAAAGAAGACGCCATGGAACAGAGACGAAATTGCTAAAAATGCTATCGTCGTAGCATTCGAACCCGGGTACGTTAACTGCGAAGCATATCCTAAGGTGAACGATAGGACTACCATTTGGTAAAGTCATTCCGTTACCAAAAAAAATTGTGATAAAATTTTAAAGAGTTTATTTTTTTACCGCTCATTAAACAGGAAAAACTTGCAAACTGCGTTATATGTAATAGTTTTTTGTTTTTTTATGTACGGAATAGTACGGAAGGAAATTCATTAACGATTTTTTGCGATTTGATCAAAAGGTTTAATCCGTTTGTTACGTATAATTCGTCACGTACGGTACGTTCGTACTAATCGCCGTGAATAACTATGAAAAATATCTTAGAGTCAAAATTCAAAATTGAACGAGTATTTTGAAAGGAGGAGAAGGTATTTTGAAAGCGGAGAAGTTATGTACATTCAAATTTTGAAAAGTACAATACATATCTGTGTGTACGATTAACATAGTCCCAAATGTATCATTATCAATCAATTTCCGTACGGTCGAAAGTGAAATTTCGTACTTCTAAATGCAGATTAACAGCGTGTTCCCATGTAACCGAAACTTTGAAACGTTACTTTGGCTTTTATCGCAGATTTTACGGTGTACTTTTCAAAGTGTTCCTATGTCAATCATTACTTGCGCCTTCATTACTTCAAATATGTGACAGTTGTAAACGTCTACAAAATATGCGACGGCCTACGATAGTACGAAACGAAATGTAGACAACTACGAAACTTCCTAAAATTAGTGAAGTCTATAAAAACGGCGACGGTTGTAGACGTCGAGTTTTTTGTGACATTGTAGATGTATAGGGTTTTGTGACATTGCGAAGTCATGCTACCTTATGACATCATCAACACGTAAAACTTTCCGCCATGGCTTCCCGATTTCTTTTTCTTACCATTTATCATTCGACTAGTAAGGATATTTTCGCATGTAACCGAAACTTAATCTTGCTACTTTGTTTTTTAGCGAAGATTCTCCGTACAGATTTCAGAGCATTCGGATGTAAACGTAAATAACTTGTCACTTAAAATAGTGACTTACGTAGACGTGTACAAAGAATTGTGACTGATGAAGTGAAACTCTGAGACCTCCATAAGTCCTCAGAGTGGACAGCTTCCAAGAAGCCTCTAGGATAATCCTGACCCCTTTGTGTTTAAGCAAAAATAACTGCCACCCTGGCAGACAAAAACTCTGACCAACTTCACCCCTGTGAAGACAAGACTCCCCTGAGTCGATAGCAAAAAGAATCTCTGAATTTGCTCCCCTGAGCAGTAAGTTATAG
>JBBHKE010002350.1:0-67716 GCA_037447655.1 Zygnema cylindricum
TTCCATGCTCTAGGATGAACTAATGTCGCACTTTTTTAATTTAGCTCTATGGTCTTATTATTATTGTTATCATTTTTATTCATACGATGGATGTTTAACTAGTCCCTCCAAAAAAAAAGAAGTTTTGTTTTACTTCTCCTCTCCCTTATGCTTCCTTCCGTTCACGTTATCAGTGGACAAACAGCAAAGCGCTGAAACTGTTGGAAGTACTTGAATATGAATTTTAACCGCTGTTTTTTTTGTTATGTATTAAATTAATTTTGTCATTATAATAACACAAGACTTCATTAAAAAGGCGATGGTAGACCAGTTTGTCATTATAATACTACTAACCATGGTTGCTGAGTGAGTCAATGCGGAAAAAGGGTTTTGTTCCACGTGGCTGGTTTTGTTTGATGATGTCATGAGATTGTTGTCAACAATTTGAAGGAGGTCAAAGTAAAACCTTTTATTTTGTTTTAGTTTGTTTTATTTTGTAGGAAATAAGACTTTTCTCAACTCACACTTTCCAGTCATGTGGTTAGAAAGAGTAGTAATACTTTCTTCCGGAAGTACAGAAAAAAATAAATGAGTAAATAAATAAACAAAATAAAAAATAAAATTAAAGTGGGAATGACTACATTGATATCTTGCAACCGAGAAAGTTATTATACAGCTCGAGTTTGTGAGACCCGTCCGCATATTTTTGCTGAAATAATAGAGAAAATTTAATTTATTTGATAAAATGGTGGTTATCCAAATCCTTTAGAAAAAAAAAATGTATTTGATAAAATGATGGTAAACTGAATTTTTTAGAAAAAAAAAAAATTATTGAGAAAATGGTGGTAATTTGAATCCCTATATAACACTTGTAAATATTGCCCTCATCTGCCCTTCAACCTCACATCTACACAAGAAAATATAACATGATACGCATTCTACAAAATGTGCAACGGTTAACCGTAGTACATGGAGACAGGACGAAAAGGGCAAATTCAGAGTGAAAAATGTCACACAACCAAAAAGAAGAAACCTGACAAACAAATCGAATAAGACAAATTATAAAAGCAGAAACAAGAAAAAATTAACTGACATAAAATTAACAAGAACTACACCGCCAATCGCTATTAGCGTTGTGTACGCTAATTCCGTCCCGCTTTTTTTTTTGTTTATTCTCCATTGGCGTAGTTCATTCTATTTTTTTCTTTACTCTATTTAGGGTTAACTTTTTAGTACCGTACAAAACGGAAGTACGTCATCATTTAATTAGTGTGGTGTATGGACAGTGTCAGACAGTACAAAATTGTACCTTTTAAAGTGAAAATGTATAGTTAACGAGTTTTAGTAACCGCGGACGCATGAGAATGTGCGCTCTAAAAAGGGGATATAATCGGGTTGTCAAATATCACGTTCGCACATATTCGTCCAGCAAGCACGTTTCGACTGTGTGAACGTACGATTTGTGTCCGATTTGTCAGATTTTGTATAAATACCTATATTAGTGTAAGTAGGTTTGCGACCGACATTTATTTTTCTCGAAGACCCAAATTATAATTATTAAAAAATTAGAATGTATGTTTTTTTCCAAAATTTACAAATTCTTAAATAGCGTACACCACTGTAATTTTTGTTATACGCTAATCAAACTTCTACGCTAATAGCGATTGGCGGTGTACGCATAAATTAGAGTAAATTCCTTTCTGAAACAGTTCTATCACATAAATTAGAGTAAATTACTCTAATTATTTTTTTCTCTTTTTTTACTCTAATTTTTTCATTACTCTAATTACGATGCGCGGTGTGCTGTACTTATCGAGTCTTGTCGCGACTGGCGTATTCTAGTTACTGGAGGAAACAGGAAGTAGGAACAACGATTCATATATTGAACTGTTCATCACAGAACTGTAGCTTCGCATAGGGAGCGTCAAGCTAGATTTCTGTAAAATAGTTTGGACTTTTGAATTTGTTTAACATTTCCTGCGACCATATATTTTATTCTAAAAATATATAAATCTTTATCCATTGGAGTTCAATAACAGACCAGAATATATCCACTGTATATTATGAATTTTCTAAACAAATTTCGTGCTGAAATTTCTTTTAAACAAGAAAAAAGAGTACAGTACACCGTGAATCGTTATTACCGTTGATGTCTCTGAAAACATCCGTTCAACGTTACACACATGTCGGATTGTGGATCCGACGGTTGAATTGGAAAGGTAAGATTCTCAGCTTTCGATTGGCGGTCTTAAATTGAAAATCGGACTTGTGTGTACGGAGAAAATATGCTTTAGGTGGCGAAAAAGTTATTAACACTAATAGCGATACACGGTGTACTGTACACCGCCAATCGCTATCAGTGTATTGAACGCTAATTCGGTCCCGCTTTTTTTTTTACAAATTCTTAAATAGCATAAATTATTCTGTTTTTTCCTTTACGCCATTTAGGGTTTTTTGTCCAATTAACGTAAAAACGAAAGTACGTTGTCATTTAAATAGTGTGGCGTACGGTAAGTGTCTGACCATACAAAAATGTACCTTTTGAAGTGGAAAAATATAATTAATGAGTTTTAGTAACCGGGGACGCATGAGATTATGCGCTCTAAAAAGGGGATGAAATCGGGCTGTCAAATATAACGTTCGCACATATTCGTCTTCCAACCACATTTCGAATGTATGAACGTACAATTTGTGTACGATTTGTCAGATTTTGTATAAGTACCTATATTAGTGTAAGCATGTTTGCGACCGACATATATTTTTTTCAAAGACTCAAATTAGCATTCTGGTGAAGTTCCATCAAGCGAAAAGTGGCGTAGTTTACAAAAATCCGCGACTCTCCGTACCAAATCGTACCGCCTATTTTGTTTTTATACGAAAAACAACATTACAGAGAATCTTGCCGATAATCTCCGAAGGTCTCGGAGGTAATACTGGCCGTCGGATGCTCATCTGCGAGGAGTTCGCTTCATTTTTCTCTGTAACTGTCAACCCACCTCGAGGAGGTGGGTTGGCATATACAGAAGAAAAAAAATCGCGACACGCTGAACGATTAAGCTACGTGTCATGATGGTAAACCAACAAAAAATCTTAAGATTTGCACATGGCACACGCTTTCCAAAATACAACCGAAAATAAAAACGAAATTTCGTAACATTCCTTCGTCACGCTATTTTTGGTAACTTTTGTTCGTCACACTATTTCTCTCAAAGGTCTTTCATTATGTTCGAAAACAGAAATCCTAAAAAATGAGTTGGCGTACAGACGGGCGTCTGCAAAAAGTGTAAAATTTTTGTCGTATGATGATTTCGTACGCATGTACATGGTACGCAAAAGAAGATTTTAAGTTTAGTTTGTCGGTGCTAAAAATCTGAAAGATATTCACTATCGGATCGTAACTTGCGTGGCACCAATCAATTTAGAACACGTGGTTTACGAAGTCTACGTGATAGAACATCGACTTAATCGACCCGATCTGTAGAGTTGGCCGTACGATTACAAAAACGTATGATGGAACTTCACCCTAACTCTATTTGAGAATCTGAATAAAAAGAAAAAGGTACCCGAATCAGCGTTCAATACGCTAATAAAGATTCACGGTGTATTGCAAAGGATATTTCATATATTTCGTGTTTGTGTGGTTCTTTAAGTCTAAATGTTTAAAATTCAAAAGTAGTAGTACTGTGTTTCCGTGGTGCTCATCTATAAGACCGTACGGTTTTGTACAGTTTCTCTAATTAAAAGAGAGTTGGGGTGAACTTCCATCAGGTGAAAAGTGGGGTTGTTTACTTGAAAAAGTGCAGTTCCGTACAGATCCAACTCGTTGCCGTACAGGGCCATATTGTTTTTTTTATATATATATAAAACATGACTACTGGAGATTCGTCAAGATTCTCCAAAATTTTGGGCAACAACGTCGACCGTCCGATTATGAGTTTCCGAAGCAAAAGGTCACTTCGTCTAGTGATTCGCTAGTGTCCTCAGGGAGGACACTAGCCAATCACCGGACGTGTAAAACGTTTACGCGTGGAAAGGTCACGTACGAGCCGCGCGCCATCAGACATTTGCCACGCGCCTTCGGACAGGCGGGAATCAAATCCAACGAAAACCACAAAAAAAAATCTTTGTTGAAAAATGTGCCGTGACGCCTCCTCCACGATCCGCTGAAATCCGAAATTTGCGGCGACACGACGAAACACGAACGACAAAACAACTACAAAAATACAAAGCACGAACGTACCAATTGTACATCCAGGTAATTTAATTTTGCGGTTGGAAGTACGGATACAAGTTTATATATTGTGCTTTTGGAATCTTTGACTGCTCGTCGTCATAAGAGAAACATACGTGCATCCAATCGAAAGAAAGCACGTACACGATAGATTCCATTGTTGACATGACATGATGGAGAAGTGAACGAAGTATTACTGCCAGTAAACATTTTCGTACGATTATTGTCGCCTCATGATGGAGAAGTGGCCTTACTCTAAGTTAAGATGGTATTCATTTATTATGACTCAACAACATTGTACCATTTATATAATTTTCGAGAATTCCTTCCAATTACTGAAACAATGCAATACACTGCACCTGGACCAAAACCCTAATATACAATAAACCATAGTTCAAAAGTAGGCTTTTCTATTGTAGGCCTTTTGTAGGCCGCCTTTAGCGTAAGTTGTGTTACGGGCTTTCCATGTGATCTTCTTAGATCGCTACTTTCATCAGCGACCGTCCGATCGTCCGAATCTGACGATAGTCCTATCGTAAGTTGTGTTATTGGGCTTTTCATGTGATCTTCTTAGATCGTTACTTTCATCAACGACCGTCAGGTCGTCCAAATATAACGGATTAAATAAAAAGTCGCTCAAAACTCACAGAAAAATATTTTTTTGTCCTATTTTTTTTTCAAATTTAGACATGACGTTTAATTCTCTATCGATCCATGTGCAACTCAACCCTGTTACTATTTTATTTCATTTTGTGGCCAATACAATATGGGTCTTAAGGCCATATTGTATGTTTTGCATACAATAGGCATATTGTATGGGCGTACGGTCACCTACTTTTAAACTATGGTCGCAAGACACATCGTAATTTTTGAAACGGGTTGGCATGTCGCGTGTCGTTGCGTGACATCGTAGACGTAGAGCCTTGCAGCCGTGGCTGTAATACATGCCTTTGTGTAAACCTCGCCAGTCCGGTCGCCATGACTTCGCAGATTTTTCACCTACGCAGATTTTTCAACTTTGCGTGAAATGACACTGCAGCATCGAGACCCCTGCAAAAAAAAACCGTAAAAGAAACTACCGGACAAAACCCAACAACCCTGTACTTTTTCTTCGTCAAAAACTTTTGAAAACTTCACAAGTGAAAATTTGTTTTCCTATTGGTGTAAACGGATTTTACTTAGCTTAAAACACATTGCCGATGTGTTTTATGATAAGTTTGACAATGACGTGACAGTGAGTCAAAAAAACGCAAGACGACAAATTTTCGTACATCTTAAGTTAGAGAATGACGCAAATTGTACTATACAAATTTGCGATTTCTTCGTACGGTCGCAGCTTAGGCAGTACGGCGCTAAGTTTGAACGGAAAACGACAGAAAAAAAACTCGAACTTAGGGTATGTCCCCATGTACTTGTAACTTAGCGAACTTACTTTGTATTTTAGCGCGGATCCGGCGGACCCGCTTTTCAAGTGTCCCTATGTGTAAAAACGTATCGTAAGTTACGTTTGTGACGATTGTATACGTCGACAATACGTGTGACGGTTGTCAACGTCTACAATCTGTGTTGTCGGACGTTATTTTTTGGAACTGCTTGTGTGACGTTGCATGTCTTACCGTGACATTGTAGACGTACCGCCTTCCACCCAGTACCGTTTCACGGTTGAAGAAGTTGCGTTTTGCCTTTGCGTCTCCTGTCCAGTCGACGTGAAATAACATCGGAATTTTGAGACCCCTGCAAAAAAAAATCCGTACTGGACGCAAACGGACAAAACCAAACAAATTGTGTAATTTTCTTTGTCGTATTAAATGCACACGGACAAAACATAGCGACTTCCGTACTTTCCTTTGTCTTTGAAAATCGTTTGAAATACTTCGACAATTACGGCACGTGCGAATATGTGTTCCTATTTGTTTACATAAAATCCCTATTTTTAAATCACATCGCGCATGTGTTATAAAGATAAGGTTGAAGATGACGTTTTTTGTCGTCGAAATGGGTCGAAAAACATAAGACGACAATTTTTCGTACGTCCTAAGTTCGACGGTGGCGCAAATTGTACTCTACAAATTTGCGATTCCTTCGTACGGTTGGAACTTAAGCAGTACGACGCTAAGTTTTACAGGAAAACGACAAAAAAAACCCCTTATGCACATGGGGACACACCCTTAGCCACATGGGGCCATACCCTAACACTAATAAATCCTCAACGCTAATAATGATGGGCGGTGTACTTCCACAATCTAGTTTTTGCACCTAGACTGCTCGCTGCAAGTGAAACACATGTGACCAATAAACCTAAACCGTTGGAATTTTGGAACTCTACAGTACAGTACACCGCTAATCGCTATTAGCGTAATGTATACTAATTCCGTCCCGCTTTTTTTTTTCAAATTCTCAAATAGCATAACTTAGGGCACTTTCCCATGTAACTGGAACTTTAATCTTATAACTTTGTTTCGAGCAAAGATTCTCCGTACATCTTTCAAAGCATTCCGATGTAAGCGCAAATAACTTGTTACTTCAAAAAGTGACAAGCGTAGACATGTAACGAAACATGTGACAAATGAACAACACATAAAATGCTGCGAAACTTCCACTCGGCTTCAATTTCATACGTCCACCCGCACACTGTACAATTTCTATCACTTCGCAATGTTTGTACGCCACATTGTCGACGTGGAGGCATTACATATGTTTAGGGCTTGTGACATTATGACGTCACGTACGTCACGCTCAACTATGACAACGCCGACATCACATATTCTAAGACTTTCGCCATGGTTTCCCAATTGTATTTTTTTGTATTTTCTCACTCTACTTGCCATCAAGATACGCCCAAAGATAGTAAAAAGAAATCGTTTTCAAGGATCTTTCATTTAATACCATTATTAATGTTTTTCGTTGCAAATATTGTGAGATAGATGCGGTAGTGGGAGAAGGAGAGAGAGAGGGACGCTTTCACGGACTTCACTTTTGCAAAATGGCGTCCGTTGGTCGAGACCCCTCCACGACCACTGTACGGAAAAAAACGTACGGAAAAATGTCACCCACAGCCTGGAAACGTGCACTAGGTTTTTTTTTTTGTACTCCGCGCACAAAAATTGTCAAAAAAAATCGACACGTGCGACAGCATCTGCCTATTCGCTCACCTTATGGAACTATATTTAAAATCGCCTCGCGAGGTGATTTTATATAAAGTTTGAAGATGAGATGAAAAGACGCAAAAGTGGCTCGAAAAGCGCTAGACGACAAACTGCATTGTTCTAAACGACAAATTGTAGTACATATAAAGTTTTAAGGTAACGCAACTTGTTCGGTGGTATTTTCAATTTTTTGGTACGGCTGCATATTTTTTCGTTTTTTTCCAAGTTATAGAGGAAAACGACATAAAATAACTGTAACTTTAGCACATGGGAAAGTGCCCTTTTTCTGTTTTTTTCTTTACGCCATTTGGGGGTTTTTTTCCAAGTATCATACAAAATGAAAGTACGTTGTCTTTTAAATAGTGTGGTATACGGTAATTGTCAGACCGTACAAAATCGCACCTTTTAAGTGAAAAAGTATAATTAATGAGTTATAGTAACCGTTGACGCATGAGAATATGCGCTCTAAAAAGGGGATGAATCGGGCTGTCAAATATCACGTTCGAACATATTCGTCCAACAACCACGTTTCGACTGTGTGAACGTACGATTTGTGTACGATTTGTCAGAGTTTGTACAAGTACATATATTAGTGTAAGCATGTTTGCGACCGACATATATTTTTTTCGAAGTTCCAAATTAGCATTAGTAAACATTTATAATGTATGCTTTTTTTGAAAATTTTCAAATTCCTAATTAGCGTAAATCACTGTAATTATTCCTTTAAGCTAAAGAAACCTGTACGCTAAATAGCGATTGGCGGTGTACTGTACTGCCCAATAGTTTTCCGTATTTTGGTACATTTTTAGATTTTTACCACTTGGACGTCCCGAATGATTCCTCACATGTGGTGTTCACAGTTGACAGGTGTGCAACAAATTGGATTAAAGAGCCTGCTTTGGTACTTTTGTAGTTTTAGGGTTTTATTCGCTAGGGTTTGTGTCTTTGTGTTCACATTTATCATGATGTATGTATGACGTCAACATTTCGAGTGTCCCCTATGCCGCCGCGCCATACATAACCGTGACGTCGCATACCGTAGGCACAATTTTGAGTACTGTACGGCACTGTACTGCACTTTACAGTACGGTACATACTGTAGGGACTGGAGATATGCTCTGGAGGTTTTAGTGACTCTGCTAAGAATCTTAGCAGGTTTTAGAAACTTTGTGAGAAAAGTGTGTGAGGGAGAGAGAAAGAGAGGGAGATAGGTAGTGGGAGAGAGAGAGAGAGAGAGAGAGAGAGAGAGAGAGAGAGAGAGAGAGAGAGAGAGAGAGAGAGAGAGGTAGAGGGTGCTCCGAGAGAGAGGAGTTACAAAAACCAGAAAGATACAGAGGCGGTAAACAAGGGAGGAGATACGAGCTTTACCACATAGATATTAAGAGTTTCACAGCTGAGCTGGCAACAGCCATGGAAGATATAGAAAAAGAAAACGCTGTAGTGGAGGATCCCGAAGCCGAAGAATTAGAAGAAGGAGACGAAGGAGAAGAAGGAGAAGAAGGTGAAGGAGGAGAAGAAGGAGAAGAAGAAGACGATGATGATGATGATGATGACGATGAAGTTGCTGTGGAGTTGATGAATGAATTCAAGGCTGACGTCATTGAAGACAAAAGGAAAGCTGGAAACGGGTGTCTTTCTGGACGAACTGTGGCTCTCTCGTCTCCTGACCTAAAAATGGCGGAGCAGTTTCTGGCATGGCTGATAGGACCCTTGGAGGTGGATAAGTTCTACAGCCAATACTGGGAAAGGAAGCCTTTTGTCATCAAGCGCCCAAAAAACAGGTCAGTGATGGATTAAGAAAATATATAATGTTTTCTTTTGTTTGGGTATCTGGGTAATAGCACAGACATAATTAATAAAGTAATTGGCAAGCAAGGAAATCAATCGCAAAATATGTAAACTGCTCTATCAGAGAGTGTTTTATTTACTCAGAATGGATGCCTCACAATTTCACATTTAGGTTAGTTAGGGAGTTATTGTTGGTTAATGTCTTGTCTGTTTGAGTTAGGAGGAGGAAGAGTTTTCAGAGTATGAAATGAATTGAAAATGAAAATGAAAATTCAGAATCCCCTTTTTTTCATCATGAATGGTGATAGTTTCACGGCATGTAATATTTTTATTGTAAATGCTTTTTTTTTTTGTATAACAAAATTGAGATAGGACTTCTCGATTTCTTATAAGCGGACCTATTAACTTTCTGAATTTTTGTACCTTTCTTTTTGCAAAAAGTGTAAGTCTAGCATCCTTAATTCTTTCTAACATTGCTAGAACAAAACTTGAGCTGGAAAATTAAACAGTGAGTTTTTGGTCAAATGTATGTTCTAATTGTTGCACGAGAGGTAAGACGACATTATCTTTGAAAAGAAGTCATTTCTGGTAGATGATTCTTCATTTTGTCTTTTCGTGTTTCTAGAGTTTTTTTTTTTTTGGGTTCTCTTTCTATGTACCCCATCTATACCTTTTTATTATGAATGCTTCCATTACAAACTAAAGATGGGCGCCATTTGACACTGTTTAAAGCCGTGTAATTTTGCGTAAATCAAGTATGGCATCCACAGATGAACTTGTTTTGTCCAATTGATCATTTGGGCACGAATGTCCGACCTTTTCAGGCATCCATTTCATTTCTGGGTTTATTTTGGTTCACAATTTAGCAACTTTTTTGTGTTTGTGTAAGCAAATCAAAGCAACCTTTGACATAAAAAATTGTCGAAAGTCTTATCTGATGAAGATTTGTTGGATGCTGCAGGGGGTATTACAATGGGTGGTTCCACAAGCAAGATATCGAGAAACTTTTAGAAGACAAACTTTTAGAATACGGGCGAGGTGTAGATGTGACAAAATATGTGGAAGGAGAGCGTGAGACACTTAATGGGGAGGGAATTGCAGGTCAGTGTGTAGTGAATGGATTTTTGATAGCGTTCTATTCTTTTTGGAGAGAATGTGTTGAGTTGTTTTATCTTATTTTTCGATTTTTATGTGTCAATATAATTCTCTGCCTCACAAGTGCCATAAATTTGTCATAGGTTTTGGCTTTATGGTTGCATTCATTTAATATGGCAAGCATCCTCTTGGATGGAAACTTGTGTGCAACAATTAATGCAAAGGGTAAAGATTTGCAAAATACACCGCGAATCGCTATTAGTGTACTCCAATTTGGTGCAGCTTTTTTTTCCCCCTGAACATAAAATAGTGTTAATAATACTACTTTTTCATTCACAAAATGGATCTGGTAAATGGTTGATAATATTTTACTCGGGCCTAAATTGGAAGTCATAACACTAAATTTAGCCCCATCCTACGCATCTCTTAACGGTAATAGCGATCCAGGTTTACTCAAGGGGTTTGCATGTACGACAAAATGATGAATGCAATTCATAAACTGGATTCTACCTCAGGAGCTAAGTTGTGATTGGAATGATTTAAGGTAGGAGTAAAAGTTTCCCGTCTCCGTGATGGCGAATGGTGGCCGTAGTTTTTAAACTAGATTTTGGACTGATGTTTAGGAGGAAGGTGTTTATTTTGTGATATTTGTGGTGTAGAATGCAATTTTGTGATTGATTTTTTGCCCGTTTCTTTCATTATTAACTCCACAAAAAATTATTTGCTGTCGTAGTTTGCTCGACTTGTATGTTGTCACTCAAATAGGAAGGCTGTCTTATGATTGTAGCCTCTACTTGTGCCATGATAGGAAATTGTACACCGGTTTGGGTTGATGGCAAATCTGAAATTTTAGGTGTTTTTTTTAGGCGTGGGTTGCTCTGGTATGGCACAAACTTGAACTTATTTTCCTTAACGAGTAAAATCATTTTGTGTGAGGATTTGGTTTTCTTCTTCAGATGCGAAGGAGGTTTGGGAAAAGTACAAGGAAGGATGCTCTGTCAGAGTCCTTCATCCACAGCGTTGGAGTGATCCACTGTGGCTCATGCTCTCAACACTGGAGAGGCATTGGAATTGTATTGCAGGTATTCTAATAATATTTTCGAACCTTAAAACATTTGTTGTTTTTTCATGACTTAGTTGTGAAGTTTGTTAGGTTTATGAAGATGGCGGTTTCATTTAGGACGAGCTTGGATTGAAGAGATGATCTCTTTCAGTGAAAAATGGTTACAGAATCTTTTCTATAACGGTGTACTCAAACATTTTATTTCAAATGTTTTTTACATCCGAGATGGTTTGTTTTGTTCAACTCTGCGTTTGTGCATAGCGCTATTTAATTTGTTTAAATCTGTTTTTGCAGGTTGTAATGCTTATTTGACACCTAAAGGATCTCAGGGCTTCAGTCCCCATTATGATGATATCGAAGCCTTCATTTTACAAACTGAAGGAAAGAAGCATTGGCGCTTATACCCTCCTTGCAGTCCAGAAGATGTGCTACCCCGTTTTTCAAGCCCCAATTTTTTGCAGGAGGAGATTGGAGAACCTATTTTGGAGGTGGACCTTGAGCCAGGCGATCTCCTGTATGTTTTTGTCTCTCGTCTTATGTCTTTTTCCTAAAGCATTTGCTGGCTAACAACCCTTATCTTTTCTTTGCTCAGTAGGTCAATTGGGTGACAGTGATGGCAGCAATTGAATGTTTTTCGAATACAGAGTGGGAACACTAAAACTCTTTTGGTATTTGAAATTGGGGAATTGAGAACTGGAAATTGGAAATTGGAATATTAGTTTATTGAGGATTGGAGATTTTGGTTTAGTAATTTATCCGGAGTCGAGAATTTAAATCCGGGAATATTGACATATTGGTTTATTGGGAATTGGGAATTGGCAGTGATGGTTTATTGAGAAACGGGAATTGGGAATATCGGTTTTGGGGGAATGTTGTCTTATTGAGAATTCCGAATTGAAAATGGTTTTTTATGAGGAATTGTGTGTTATTGGGACTGTTGGTTATTAAGAACCAAGGATTGGGAATGTTGGTTCTTTAAGAATTGAAAAATGGGTCTGTCGGTTAATAGAAACTGATAATTAGGAATGTTGGTTTATTCTAGAATGGAATCGAGAGTTGGAAATTTTAGGAATCGAGAATGGAGAATGTTGGTTTATTTTGGGGAAAATTGAAATGCTGGTTTTGCTGGGTTTATGCCAAGAGGAACAGTACACCAAGCCGTGAGGCCGTGGCGGCGGAGGACACACATTCTCTTCACATCACTCTTTCCATTGGTAAAGAATCTTTTCGATTTGCCCAATAAGATGCACACTGGTTGCCCTTATAAATTATAAATTCAAACTATTTTTCGTTTATCTCGCAAAATGACTTTTCGATCCTGTAATGTGCTTTCTTTAGTTTTCGTCCCTCTGTCCATTGATAGGACTATTTTTCCCCCATGATTTCAAAATTCCCTTCTTCTCTCTCACTTTCTTTACCTCTCTCTCTCTTCCCGCTCTTTTTTTTCTCTCTCTCTTTCCGTTCTCTTTCTCTCTCTCAGCTCTCTCCACTCTTTCTTTTTCCCTCTCTCTCTTTTTTTTTCTTTTCCTCTAAGCTTCTGAAAAAAAACTAAAACAAAAACAGAGAGCGAAACTAGACCACCAATGTTAAAGCAAAACCTAGCGCCTCATTTTTGTGGCTCCCAAACACTTCGACAGCGCACTCGCGGCTGTCGAAATTATAGAACTGCTGCCGCCCGTCAAAATTGTAAAACTTCTCCTTGCCGTCCGAATTGGAGAAAGACAACGACCGGCAGATGGAAAGCTCGGCCAGTTGGAGCAGCCGCTAGAGCAAATGCTGAGTGCAGTGCTCTTTGGTTCTTTTTCGCCTTTCTAACGCGACAAAGTCTGCGGCCTGGATGGAGCCACGCGTCCAGCATCTGAACGTCACTCGCGTCCTGTTGACGTCATTACTGCATTTGTAGCGCTTTGTGCACACTTTGCAAATGACGTCACTACTGCGTCATTTCTTGCCGCACCAATTCCATTAAACCACGTGTCATCTATTTGGATGTCGTTATAGTATCCTGTTGATATCACTGTTGCATTTGTTGTTGTTGCTGATGTCATTGCTGCATTTATAGCGTTTTTTGCACTTTTTGCAAATGACGTCACTACTACGTCATTTCTTGCCGCTCCAATTGCATTAAACCACGTGTCATCCATTTGGATGTCTTCATAATATCCTGTTGATGTCACTGTTGCATTTGTTGGCATTTGTTGTCATCGCACCAGTTGCGTTAAGCCACGCGTCATCCATTTGGATGTCGTTATACTATCCTGACGTCTCTACGTTGCTGTTGCATTTTTTGCCGCGCCAAACAAAAAAATAATCCAAGTGAAATTATTTAGAGCTCCAATTTCTAAATTGAAATTCCATCGTTCGATATAAAATTTTCAATGAACCAACCGACGATCACCAAACGAAAAATTCGAGGAACTCACTTTGAAATGACAACCGTGGTGATTGTGTATCTTTCCGTTTTCATTTGCGTTTCCCTCCATTTATTTTTTCGATGGAAATTTCCAGCTGGAGGAACGCATGCGCGCCTATGTAATCGAAAACTTGATTTTTAACGAAAATTCACAAAAAATTCCAATGTTTGAAGACGTAATCGCTAGTTTTTCGTTGCTATAATTATGTGACAATTGTAGACATCTATACAACATGCTTCGGACAGTGGAACTTTAGTGACTTTTCGGTTAAAATTTCGAAGTTACATTTCAAAATTTTGGTTACATGGGCGCGCAGGTGTTCCTCCCGTAGGAAATTTCCATCGAAAAAATAAACGGAGGGAAATGAAAATAAAAACGGAAAGATACACAATCACCAAGACTGTCATTTCAAAGTGAGTTACCTCGAATTTTTAGTTTGGTGATCGACGGTTGGTTCATTGAGGAGTATATATCGAACGGTAGAATTTTAATTTAGAAATTGGAGCTCTAAATAATTTCATTGGCTTTTTTGTTCTTAGTCAATCTCGACCGTTATTATTTACAGCCACTTAAATCTTACGGCGAACGCTAAAATTTAGTGGATGAAAGTACAATGCGCGCGAAAAGTCGAATGCTAAAAGTTTGTGAATGGAAAGTACGATTTTGAATCCGCGCGAAAAAGTTTTTGAACTTTAAAAGTTTGTAAATAGTAAGTACAATTTTGAATAGTGCGCAAAAAAATTGCAAGACCGTGAGGCGCGCCTTTCGCTGATTCATGGAGAGCAAGTGGAAAAAAATTGTGGGCTGAAAAAAAAACCATTCAAAAAATTTCAGCGTAACATCTCACCGTTGATTTCAACATTCGAAACGGAAAAAAAAAGCATGTACGAAACAAATATTTTTCTAACTGAAAATTTTGACATGTAATGTACGACGTGTGGAGTGCTCTTTCGTAACGAAAAACGTGGCAAAATTTGACCAACTGGTCGTAACACGCGTCATACGTCCTCGATGTTTGGAATGAACTACAATTCAAGCGACAAATCTTTACGAGCACTTTCCTTGAACCGAAATTATAAGATTGCTTAACTTTATAATATGATTCAACGGAAAAAAAAATCTCACAATAGAGACATAAAAGCACCTTTTGAAAACTTAAATTGCCAATTCTCACTTTTGTTCATTGCAAGGCTACCTTTCTCATTGCTTACTATACCATAGTTGTCTTAAAACATTTACCATTTTTACCATGGCTTCCTTGTTTTTCTCTTTTCCTACCTCTAAGCTTCTGTCATTGTCTTCAAATGGCGTATCGTCAACTACAATTAGAAAAAAATCACTCACGGTTTCCAATGGTACACCAAATGGTTTATTTGGTGCACAATGGGCGACTATGACATCAGCGCATCCATCAGCGGGATATTATAACGACGTCCAAATGGATGACGTGTGGCTTAACTCAACAACAAATGCACCACTACACCGTGAATCGCTATTAGCGTAATAAAAAATATAGCGTAATGAAACAATTAGCGTACTTTACGGTAAATTGTGTTTTTTCGGGTACACCATGATACTAATTTATCATGTACTCTAATTTGCAGCAAGTGCACAAAGAGCTATAAGTCCAACAGTGATGTCAGCGTGATCATTAGCGACGTTTAGATGTAAGATGCGTGGCTCCGTCCAAGCCGCAGCGTTCGCCGCGTTAGAAAGGCGAAAAAGAACCGGAGAGCGCCGCAGTCAGTTTTTGCTCCGGCAGCAACTCTGACTGCACTGAGCTTCCCTTCTGCCGGAGCTTTTCTTCAGTTTGGACGGCTTCAGTTTGGACGGCTGGCAGCAGTTTTACAATTTTGACGGCCGACAGCAGTTCTATAATTTCGACGGCCGCGAGTGCGTCGTCGAAGTGTTTGGGAGCCAAAAAAATGAGGCGTTAGATTAGCTTTTACATTGGTGGTCTAGATTCGTTCTCTCTTTTAGTTTGTTGTTAGAAGCTTAGAGGAAAAGAAAGAGAGAGAGAGCAGAAAGAGAGAGAGAGAGAGAGAGAGAGAGAAAGAAAGAGAGAGAAGAAAGGAATTTTCAAACTATGGGAAAAAGAGAGTGAGAGTGGAGGAGGAAAATAAATTGGAAGAATCGGAGGAGGAGAAGGAAGAGTAAGAGGGGGAGAAGGGAGAGGAAAAGGAGGGAGAGAAAGACGAGGAGGAGGAGGTTAAGGTTTTGGAAACGGACATAAAAAGGGAAAGAGTTAATGGAAAGGAAAATCGGGTTCAAGGGGAAGAAAAAAATGGGTGGGTTTTTGGAGGGAATCAATGATGGGGGAGAGGAGAAGGGAAAAGAGATAATGGGAGAGAGGAAAGGTGGGAAAAAGAGAGCGAGAGAGGAGGAGGAAGAGGGTGGTGACAAGGGTGGTTTTTCTTTTTTACACTCGGGAAAAAGGTGTTAGGAAGAATCGGAAAGGATTGGGTGAGGAAGAGGATGAGGGAGACAAGGGAGGGAGACGAGGAGGAAGAGGTAGAGGAGGAAGGGGGAAAGGGATTTGGAGATAGCAAAAGTTTTGGAAAAAAAAGTTTCATGGAGCGGTTGCGGCGATTGCTCGTGACTTGCCATCTTGACGTCACAAAGGTGTCGTGACGTGACGATATGAGGTCACGAAGGTATTTATTTTTTGGCGCGTGAAACGGTCGGTTGGGGAAGAATGGAATTCGAGGGAACTTTCGAATTTCAAAATTTCAGTTTTTTCAATTTTTTTTAGTTTTTTAGGCTTTAAGTTTTTTTCAATTTTTTGGGATAGAAGTATCTCGTGAATAAGGTATATATCTATATATATATTTTTAGCCGGGTGGTCGGGGGGGGGGGGAGGGGGGAGGGGGGAGGGATGGGGATGGGCTGGGCTCCTTTTTTTGATTGTTTATTTATTTGGGAGGTCAGTATTTTTTTTAAGATCTTGTAGAATCACTGTCTCCCTTTTGTAGTCTTTTTTTTTGCTTTTTTGGGAGCATTTTTGGGAAAGGGTTTATTTTGCTTTTTTGCTTGTTTTTTTAGGAAAGGGTTTTATTTTTTATTTATTTTTATTTATACATTGGAGTGGGTGGGGGTCGTCTTTTTTTCTTGGGAGGTTATTCTTTTATAAGAAATATGAAACAGCAAAACTAAATGGAACATAACATCCTTCAGACAAACCACAAATAGTGAAAGGCACAAATCTTAATTATAGATTATTGGAGCTTACACTATTATTAAGCATTTATCATCTTGACCATAAAACACCACACATAAAAACCTTTTTTTATATGGTGTTACGAGATTGCTCTATGGGAAATTTGACTTTAATTAACATGGATTACAAGTTCTTGAAAGGAAAGACTTTTTGAGTCATACTTTTGAGTGATCTTTCAGAAATTTGCTTCAAATTCAAAAGTAGAAATCAAAGACATAAAAAAAAACACTCTCCGTGACAAATAAAGAAAGGAAAAAAAACAAAAAAACTGTGACAATACACAAGCAACCAAGGAAGAAACTTCCAAAATTGTAATCGAATAAGAAGTGATAATCAAGAAACTAATATCAAAAGAGGAACATATCAACAGATATTTCAAACTTCTACAACTAACCTTTTGGCCTTTCCAACTAGATTCTACAAATTAGAACATATTCTACTTCTCCCTCCCTCTCTCACTCTCTCCCCCCCGCCTTCCAGAAAACAAGACTGAGCTTCTCGAATACATTTCCGATTTGTTCGTGGACCAGATCATTCTAAAAATCTCTCCGAGGTAAAGTTAAAAGTTTTTGAGGATTTTTTGAACCCACGACAATCGTACGACTCTAAGAGCGTTTGAGGACCGTAACCGGAAAACACCGGTGGAGAGAGAAGTCGAAGGAAACTTTTAGTGAAGGACCCGGACCGGCTCTATGTGCCACCTGTAACGCCAAGCAATTCCGAGCCGCCACCTGTCCCATGCGGTGGACATCCGCTAACCGTTGTTCTTTACTGACAATTGTCATGTCAATCTCCTGTTCCATGCGGGCTTTCAGGTGGTGGACATTCGCAGCCATGGCTTGGAAAAGCTCATACGCCATCTTGTAAACTTCAACCACCTGTCCCTCAAAAAAACCAAAATGCCATAAGTAATGCCACATTAAGTAATGTCATATTTAAGTGAACGCCACACATGAAATAATGCCAAATGAAGTAATGCCATATGAAGTAATGCCATATGAAGTAATGCCATATGAAGTGATGCCATATGAAGTCATGCCATATTAAGTAATGCCGTATTTTGAGTAATCCATATTAAGTATTGCCATATGAAGTAATGCCATATTAAGTCATATGGAAAATGCCATATTAAGTAATGCCATGGTACAACCCAATATAACGTCTTCCACTAGTAAGAGTCGGACTTGGACTTCCCTTTGCTTTGACTTTGTTAGTTTGAACTTTCATAATTTCGACCTATTTTGATTTGATTTTCTTCTGTTTTGCTTCTAAAGCGGCTGTAAAACAAAAACGTCCAAGTTATGTTGACAAATATTTGGAAGAAATCCAGCCACCAGAAAGTTGGAAATCGGACAAGCGACTACTGAGGACATTTCTTTTTATACCTCGGACTGACTAAAAATCAGGCATGTAAATTTTGAATTTGAAATCGAAGTCGAATTTGAATTTGTTTTTGAGTTTTGAGTTTGAGTTTGAATTCTGACTTTGATTTTGACTTTGACTTTGTCTTTGCCTTTGCCTTTGACACTAACGTTTAATTTGAAATAAAACTGAATAGAATTTGAGGTTGAATTGGAATTCGATCAAGGACTTGGAATTTGAAGTCGAATTTTGAGTTTGAGTCTGGGTTTGAATTAGAATCTGAATTTGAATATGCCATCGCTGTCAAATTAACACTGCTTTCGACCACATTTTAGCACTGTCCAACAACACAAAACATTGTTCTATAACCTCCTTAAAAAAACATAACCTCATTAAAAACACTATAAAAAAGATTTTCTATAATTCCCACTGAAATATGAAAAAACTAATTCTGTTCTGTGACGAGGGGGCTTATTGTAATTTTTTAACAAAGTGAAAATAAGGGAAACGTTTTTCATTATTATGTCCCACAACCGCCATTAGTGAGAGAAACAATGCAGTGCTCCAACAGCCCCTCGATTGTCACCTTAATGTTTTTGCAAACACTAAATTTTTCAACCCTAAAGCACTTGCAGTAACAAACTTCATTCTCTCATAGGGAAATCCTCCAAAGTGGTTTCTCACTGAACGGTTTTACTCTTGATATTGTGAGAAACTTAACATATTAAATCCCAAACATATTTGTTAATACAAACTCCCAAATTAGAGTAAAAATCTAATATGGGAACTACCTACAAGAAACTTCTTAACAAGAAAACAGACTATGAATGAAAAAGACTGGAAAATCAGTGAAAAAAACAGTGAAAAAGAATGAAAATGAGTGGAAAATGAGTGGAAAATGAGTGGAAAATGAATGAACTTAAGAGTGCAAATGAGTGAAAAGGAGTGAAATTAACATGAAATTGAGTGGAAAATGAAAGAAAATGAGTGAAAAATGCTTACTGTGAGGCCACAAATATCGGTTCCACGTTTATAGGCGGCATATGTCATAGGTTCCGGTATATGGGCTCTGCCCAATACCTCCACACGTTGTTCAAAACGCTGCAAAAATCCCAAATTACCCATAACTTCATTATTGAAACTGGAATAAAGACGAATTTGTTGGGAGTTAAATTAAAGCTACTGCGACGATTTGTTGGGAAATTCATGAATTTACTCAGAGAAACGGGAAAAATTACTATCGTCCAAAGTATCATAGAAAACCTGCCATTAGTTTAATTATTAAAGCAGGAAAGATGGAGGCCTCTCTTTTTTCACGGCAGTCATATGTGACATTCTGTCACAAACAAAACTCCAGTGGGGCTCATGTAACTGAATTGAAAACATTGCAATATTTATATTTATATGTATATTCGATAGATTAAAGTAATTAAGGCTAGTTCTAATTGAGAGCGATCCCACGGTTGAAATATAGTCCAATAAGCTTCATTGACCACATTTCACAGCCCTCTAAACGGGTATTTACTTCAAAAATTGTGGACCAAGAATCTCAACAAGTGTTGTCAACATTAGTTAAATAAGTGGCTAAAAATGTACTCTCCCTCCCCTACCGTCGACCCTCGACACTCTCTCTCCCCCTCTCCTCCCTCTCTCCACCCGCTCTCTCCCTGCCTCCTCACCCACTCTTTCTCACTCTCCCACTTATTCATACTACAAACCGACTTCCCGCCTTCTCCTTCCTCTCCACCCACACGCTATTGAAGTTAGGAAATTAACACTAATAATTCACTAACTCTAATACCTCTAAAGATAATAACTCTTCTCATAAAGTGTAAGAGAAAGGGAGAGAGTGTCCAGAGACCAAACCTCTTGCTCAGAGTTATAGGGAGTTTTTGGGAATTGCAGTTTTTTGTCCTCCGTCAATGCTACCAGCATCTGCAAAACAGAAAAGGACGAATAAAACGAAGAGTTAAAGAAGAGCAAAGTGAAGAATTAAAGACGGTAAAAATGAAGGATTAAAGACAGTAGAATGAAGTTAAACACAAGTAGAATGACGTATTACTGCTTCATTATTCTTTCATCCAAAGACGACTAGTAAAATCATGAATTAAAGACGGGAAAAATGAGGAATTACTTCTTTACTATTCTTTTCACCAAAAAATAGGAGGGAGGAATATACAAAAGAATTGTAGAATTACAGACAGCTGGCTAAACAAAAACTAAATTTTAACATGTTAAACTAAATTGCAACAAAAACTCAAGCAGTTGTTAGTGATAATATACTTTCCAGGTTACATATTCAAAAAGCTTGTAAAAACATAAACCGTTAAAAAAAAAACAGTTGTAATCACTTTGTTATGTTCAACAGAAATTGTCCTTTTACCTTTTACCTTTAGCAGACTCATCGTTCTTAGTATGATACGACCATTACTAAATAAGGTCAACTTAGTACTTTTTTAGGTGAAAAACTAAACTTATTCAGCTCAAAACACAAAGTTAATATGGAACCCACCAAATCTGTGATAATTGTATGTGAATTAGACAATTAGACAACTGGAATGATTAGAAATTATAGCACAAATAAAAAATTGAAAGCAAAACCACATTTATAGTAAAAAGGAACACACTAATAACAGTAGTGGGCCCAAAAATGGACCAATAATATGCAAGGGATGCATCCTCCAAATTGGTGTACTTCGTTTAAATCTCCCTTTCGCACCTCTCCCTCAACTGTTTTTTCAAAAGAAAGAGAGGGATACAAAAGAAAGCGAGGGAGAAAAGAAAGAGAGGGAAGCCTCTAGCACTTACCCGGACAAGAGCTTTACAGAGGTCTAAATGACAGCGAATGAGTGAAAGGTCAACACTTCCTCGAAAAGGAGGAATTTGCTCTTTTGAGACGCCTGGTGGAACTCCTTTTTTTCGCCTCGATTTCTTGTCCTTACCTATATTTTTCCATAACAACATCCTCACAGAGGCATAAATATAGTTTCCACTCAAATTCCCATTTAACTCAAACCGCAACAGATACAGAAAAAGCTTTCAGCCTACACAGAAAATATATTTCACTCTGTCCCTCTTCCTCTCCCTCTCTCTCTCTTTCGCTCTCTTTTTACCTCTCACACTCTCTCCCTTCAGTACTCTTTCTACTCTCTCACCGTACACCTCTCCCACTTCCTCTTATTGTACACCTTTGTCGATTAAAAATGTCATACTGCAGTAAATGAGTCGATTCAAAGTCCCGTTATCACAAACATGCTTCATTTTGACATTTCTTTAACCTTGAAATTTTCAAAAACATGCTCCATTTTGACATTCATCTAGCTTTGAGGTTTTCAAAGGAACAGAAATTGATGTTATTGGACACTATACCTTAAAAAAAAGATTGGCTTCTGCAATAGTGCCTTACCCAATTGATAACTTCCTCAATATGTGTTCTGACGAGAACAATTTTGAAACAATTTTATGTTTTTTTTTTTCGTTTTGTCAACCTTTAAAATGATTTGCTTAAAATGATTTTTTGTGTGTGTGTGTGTCCAAGTATAAGGTTCACAGCTTCACCAGATTAATCAATATCACCACCAACATTTTTTTACATTTCTTCAAGACAAGTGCATAACTTCCCTACTTTTAACCATCATTTTTAACCTTTGAAATAATGAGACAATAATGAAATAATAATGAAATAATATTGAAGTCTGTGCAGGAAGGCTCACCATACCAGCTCGATAACTTCCCCTACATTTCCCCTATCTATAGAATCTTAGAAAAAGTTTTTTTTTTTTATGTTTCTGAATTTTGTGAGTAAAAACTAACCGGAGTCGGTTCCACTAGTTTGACGATGTTGTCTTTCCCACCATGCCCTTTCGCGAGCTTCTACATTGTGAAGGAGAGTAGAAAGTACATGGTCCAAATACCTGCAAAGTCTTAACCGTGGACTTATAAATATACTGCTTCGCTACACCGTTCACTAAGGCATATACTCACTCACATTTTTTGGTCATGTTTTGGTAATCTTTTTAGTCATTCTTCCGTCATCTTTCGGTCATGCTACCTGATATGTGGTCAAATATCGGTTAACATGACCAAAAGATGACCAAAAGTTGACCAAAACAATTGTGGCATTCACATTAAGCTTCCATGAAAAAAAAAAACCAGAAACCACATGAAAAAAACACGCTAAGAGTGGTATCCGGTATAGAGTACTTGTAGTAACTTTCAACAAATAGGCACCTAAAGTCAGCAAAGACTAGACCACACTACTGATTGTGAGGAATGCAGCAGCAAAGAGGACAAATTGGCTGAAACATTCATTTTGGTTGTAAACCTTAAAAATTTAAGCAATGCAACCTCGCAATTTACAACAATAGTAAAAAACATTTGTTTCTAACGCTTAAAAAATATAACTAATGCTCATCGTAATTTACTACACTGCCCATCGCTATTAGAGTTAATCACTCCAACTCCAGGTAGTGTTTAAATGACCCGAAATCGTAAATTAGTGTCAATAACACTATTGAAGTAAGTGGCTTACAATAAGCCACGTAAAACCATAATATTTTTTTTTGTTAATTCTAATAAAGTGTCGACCATAATATTTCGATAACTCTAATAGTGATGGAAGGTGTACAATACTGAATGTGTGCTCCTTGTACATATTTTCTGAACCAAGAAATTAAAAGAGCAAACTGGAGAAAGACAAAACAGTTGGTTTGAACATTTACACAATTATGAGGTCAAATTGCAAGCGGGGACAACACCGTTCAAGTTTTTAGAGTTTTCAGGGCTTTTAGAGTTTAGTACGGTTTTGGGGGTTGTTACATAAAGTTGTATACTTCAAACAGACCTCTGGAATGAATGACTCGTTCTTCAACCATTGTGGAACTTGAAAAATATCACTGAGCATTTTTACGAAATGAACAAATATTGCCAGTAATAACAAGAAACCAGAAAAAAAGGAAAAAAAACGGTTTATGTCAATTCAAATTTGTCGCCGTTCATTTGAAAAGAGCCAACAAGAAGGAAGTGGGAGTAAAACTTTTTTACGGCAACATTGCACAAACCATTTTTAAAGTCCCTGCCCAATATTTTTGACAAGATAAAAAAAAAGGGGGTCGAAAAAAGGTAGATTCACGGGAAACCCATAGAGTGAAACCGAGCCTACAAATACACAAAGATCATCAAACGTGTACATCATCTTCTGAAGAGAAGGGAAGGGAAGGGAAAAGAAGGGAAGGAAAGAGAAGGAAAGGAAAGAAAGGAAAAACCGAGCCTACGAATACACAAACATCAAACGTTTGCGTCAGCTTATGAAGGGAAGGGAAGGGAAGGAAAGGAAGGGACGGATGTAAAGGAAGGGACATACCAAAAAATGCCACAGTATTCTGAAGGAGCATAAAGTTGAGTGTGAAAACCAAGCATGAGATAATGCCAAATACTCCGACAAGCCTGTTCTCCGGACCAACTGATAAGGAGACTGTCGGCCCACCAGCCCTGATATCAACCACCCATTTTGTTATTTTATTTTGTTTTAATTGTGTCAGAGATAAGCAAAAGTTTTTCATAATATCAACGACTACATATGCATACATATATGTGTGCTTTTCTAATTATGTCAGCAATAAGCAAATGTTTTGATAAGAAGTGACACCTGATCAAGACCATAGATGTTTTTTTTTGCTTCCAAAAAAAAATATGTATTACATTGAAGGAGTTAATGTATTTCCTCCAGGTTTTAGATCAGGCTTACAGGCAAAGTCTAAGTATTCAGATGCCATAATGCTTACAACATGTTTTTTAACAACACATTTTTCAGCTTATTATTTTTTGGCTTTAGAGCACTCAATTTTACCTTTTTTTTTGTTTTTCTTTTGGTTTTCTGCAAGCGGTTATAATATGAAACAACACCAACAATGCAATTTGTTGTGCTAACTCCGTGCCCGGTTGTTGCTACGTTCCCCACATATACATATATATATATATATATATATACATACATATACATACATATACATTGCATATGTATACATATGTGTGTGTGCGTGTGTGTGTGTGTAGATTTACAAACATATATACATACATATACATTGCCATTGACTTCAAAACATTTGAAACAAAAGGCGTGAAAGCGTCTATGATTTTAGTATTGTCATATAGTTTTACCAGTTTAACAGCTCCTGTCTGCACTATTTCCCTTTTCCCACACCTGAAAACAAACAACATTTCTTCACTTTTGGCCAAAAAAAAAGATGGGCAGCATGGGTACAAGTGTAAAAGACCTGAAAATAATTTGAGGAAACAAATGCGGCAAGAGCTTTGCTTCCTCCTGCTACTTCAGCCTGCAAAACCAGTTGTTACCCTCTTAAAACCCTAAAACATTCCACATAAACCCTACAAAACTCCCTTATAAGCCCAAACCTAAAAAAAAACAGATTCTGGCCTCTAAACTGTTTGCATAAATTGCTAAAAAAAACAATAAGAACAAAAGCTAGCCAAGGTTATAGAATTGGAGCGAAAACATATACAGAAGGAGAAAAAAATATATTTATAATCGAATCAATGCATACAAATTCGAGGGAAGAGGAAAAAACTGACAAGCAACATTTTTTATCAATTTTAACCAGTTTTAACCGATTTTAACTGTTTTAACCAGCATCCTCATATACATCAACTTAAACACGAGCTTTGAATAAATATACCCGCTATATGACCTATAAATAAATATACCCATTTATATGAGCCATAAATTTACCTCCTGAATGAGGTCATTCCAATCCGTAAGCAGTTTTGCGAGCTCCCTTCGCTGTCTCGAAAGATTACCGGTAAGGGAACGAAGCAGTTTTGATTCTACCTGTTTTCCAACAAAGAAATCGAATTACTTTCAGTCGACTTTCAAAGAAGTAGCATTTGGTATATTACAAGAAAAAGTAATCCGTACCTTCAGTTTGGTTAAACTCTTATCTGTTTCCCAACAAAAACTTACAATGAATTACATTGGGTCGACTCTCTAGGCAATTTGGTTTAAATGACAAACATATCTTACTCCCGTATCAGAAAATGACAACATATATTCTATCCCTAAAGTGAAAAAAACGAGAAAATTCCAATATGTATTCTGTCCTAAAATGAAAAGAACAAGAAAATGCCAAAACAAAATCGGCTTTGGCATGAGATACTGCCAAAATATATTTTTGCGATAGAGAATTAAACCACATGCTAGAAAAAACACGGTAGAGATTGCATCAGCAAAATAATGAGGCGAAAACAACCTAACATAACCAAATAAGGACGTAAGAATTTTAAATACACACAAACGGAAATCGTTTTGGATCGAACTGTACAGATTGTGCCCGCAACAAAATAAGGAGACGAAAAGAACCTAACTTACAGGATAAGGACATAAGAATTGTAATCATATCGACAGAAACCCATTTAAACCGGACGGTACAGACTGCGTCCGCAAAATAAAGAGGTGATTAAGCTCGACCTTTACCTGTTTTGCCCTAAACGTTAACCATCAAAGGGAAGTATCCTTTCGTAATTCTTTCTCAAATGGAGAAAGAATTACCACGAACCCAATAAAGAATTAAAAAGAGTTACCTGCTTTGCCTTAACGGTGAAACATCCAAGCGAAGTATCCTTCCGTAATTCAAGTGGGAGTTTGAGAGTCTGGAATATTGCAGCTGAAGCCAGTTCCTCTGCAGTCTTACCCTCCTGAGGAGATTGTCCCCATTGGAGAACTAATTGCTGCATATAAATACGGTTCCCAAAACCCCATTATTTAGTCGCCATTGTTTTGAGAGATGGGGAAATGAAAGCTATCAGAAAAAAAGCAGATTGTAGGAGAAAACAGCTCGGATGTGAGAAACGATGTGAAAAGTCTTGCAAAAACAAACTGCACATTTACATAACGGATTCTCAGAAGTGCACTGTACTCTCAACTGAAGCCTTAACATACTGCATGTATATTGATCCATAATAGCAATCGCAGAAACTAATACTAACCACCTCCTCAACTCATTACGTCTCTCAACAATTTCTTGCGAGCTTTTCAACTTGCACAAATTGGTCAAAAACGTCGTCACAAAAAAAAAAAAAGAAACAAAAATCCATTTTCTACCTGCAAGTGACAGCGTGCAATCGGACCCGGTAAATATTCTTGAAAGTCGACAAGGAACTGTTGAAGCTCTTGAAGTGATCCCGTGAGAGGACAGGAACAGACACGTTGTAGATCGCACAATAGTTTCTCGAATCTGTCAAGAGTCTATATGCCTCCTTCCCAAAAAAAACATTAAGATAGTTCTCTAGGCTCCCCACATGAATAACAAAAGTTAGTTCTCCAACTATTATTGCTCAAAGAACAATAATTTATGAGTAAACTTGTTATATAATTTCATCTACTATGAAGCTCTCCTCCACTTGTTAGCGATCCTCAGTAACCCATTAAGGGCAACTTGAAACACAATAATATTATTGCTACATACAACCGCATTAAAATGACTCAAGGACGAAATTCAGACATCATCCTTGTTTCAAAGAAAGACGCAGAATCGCACTACTTTTAAAGTAAAGAAAAGTTCACATATTCCAGCAGAAAGATATCACTTAAAAATACCAAGCGAATCTATAAAGAAACGCAAACAAGACATGCACAGTAAAATCTAATATAACATGCAGTTTTTGCCCCATAAAATAAGACATGTCTTTAAGTCATATTGTTGTCTGTCTTCTCTAGTTGAAAAAACAAACCGACTAGAAACAACATATCCCAAAACCAAACACAAGTTCTTTGAAATCTCTTAAACGCTTCAAACATAAGATCCAAACTTAATGCAACATTAACGTCAATGTAAGCCGTAATAAAAAGTGCACGACTCCAAAAACAAGTGCCAATAAGAAAATAGAATACGCATAATAGCATAATATGTAAAAGACAAACAATAGTTAACTACAAATTTAGGGGATGACGGTGATAAAAAGTGAAGAATAGCCAAAAAGCAAGTGCCGATAACAAACCATAATAGCACAATAGCATACTATGTGACCATCGACTATAATCAACCACCAATTTAGTGGATAAAGGTTTTACGAAGTGCAGGAAAACCAAAAACGAAGAAAAACTAAAAACAAGTGCCAATAATAAAACATAATATGCTATTGATATGCAAAACAAGTAGAAAACCGAATTGAAATTTAGTGGACAAAGGTGATAAAAAGTGCTTGATAACCAAACAACAACAAAAAATAATATGCTTAATATGCATAATATGTAAATGCCAGATATAAATTTAGTGGATAAAGGGCAGGGCAGCGAGCCACCCACCGCCACCAACCTCGAGCCAGCTGAGAATTCGCATTGGTCGAGGAGGAGTGGGAGAGAGTAAATTTCGATTAACCATTTCGTCAAATCCCACCGCTATCCTTCCCGAAGCCGTTGAGGAACCACCGTATTTCAAAAGATCGACTCCACAATCACCGTTTTTTTCTGACGGAAGTTTGCCATTGGAGTGAAGATTTGTTGTTAAGTTCACAAGCTGGTTATCAGATTGAGTCGGAGCCTGAGATGAAGATCCTTTAAGCTCGAGAGACGAGAACTTGGAGGAGTTATCGGATGGAGGCGAGGCTTCGGGATGAGAGGATATCGATGGTGTGAGAGAAGTGGCAGAAGAGGTTTCTGGAGATTTATCCTCAGACTTAATATCTGAATTGGGAATTTGAGAGGTCGTGGCTCGAATAACAGAAAGTTCTGCCAGAGCTCCCGCCAAGTGTTTTTTTGCAAGTTCTATACCTCTTCCTTGAGGTTTCTCCATATTGGCCAATGCATAGAAAAGGGCCTGAGAAATTTGAAATTTAACAGGAGAAGAACCGAAAAACATAAGTGCAATGTTGGAAGCATCAGACTGTTGATACAAAAGGACAAGTGATGAAGAAAAACAAGATCAACTTTCAAAGCATGAAAAGACAGCAAGAGAACCAAAAAACATAAGTGCAAAAATGTTGGAATCATCAGACAATTGATACAAGAGAATACAAACGATTAAGAAAAACAAGACTTACCTTTCGAAATCGAATGCGGGAAAGAAGAGCCCGACATAATTCCGGGTTCATCGTTGGTTCATCTTCAATCAGAATAGACTCGACTTGACCTGCCCCATCACGAGCCATTAAAAATCAATTGTTAGTCGAAGAGCAAACCAGTGTACAAACTTCACACATTTGGAGTGCCTTACTCTGATAAAACATTTACATACTCGTAATGTAACAGTCCAAGAAAGGGCTTCAATACTCGATATATCTTGCCATATGAAAGCAAGTGTTGAAAAATACGAAAGTGAATTCGATTTATCGTAAACCATCCTCGGTATGTTACAACACAATTATTGCATCGCAATATCCGAGCAAGAACACGATTTGAAATGCACCATATATTAAGGGACACAGGCAATGTCAAATGAGAAGTCGTAGAGCCACAAAAAGTAAACATATTATCATTTGTAACGTTCCCAAGTGTATTGTATTCACGTTTTACATTCAAAATCTTACAAATGACATTTAAGGACAATGTTACTGTCAAAAAATAAAAGCCAACCTGCAAATTTGTGTTAGGTCATGTTTCAAAAAGAACAATTAAGAGGTGACATTGAAAATCCATAAAGATCCCAACACTTCATGTCAAGTTAAATACTACTCTTAAATATGATGGCAAATTCATCATGAAGTCTGACGACAGTGAATTTTTGCATGACAAATACACCAATGTTCTCAAATATTTGGTCAATTTTTTGGTCGAGCTGACCTTGGACCATAATCTACATTTTGCGTAGTGTCCCCTTCTTTACATAGTTCCTGCCCCTTCATGTACTTTATCAATAACCAAAAACGAAACTTGAACTATAGTTATGATTCTTCCAGTTGCGAGACCTGATCAGTTTGGCGCATTTTCTAAAAAAAACCACTTTGCTTTCATCAAAAAAGCATGCCTTTTGCTACTATGAGATCAATAAAGCACTTGCATGTTTGGAATAATCTATGCTATATGAAAATGCACCACTTTGTGCAAATTCTAAAAGTCACAATGTCATACTAATATTCTGTTTGAAAAATTGGCAGTCGGTGATCAGGCTCCAAAGGTTTAAGGGGACACGGGGAAAGAGGGAGACAGATGGGAGAGAGAGGGGAGAGAGAAAGAAAGAGAGAGGGGGAAAGGGAGGGGGGGTGTGATGGAGTGATGAGAGGAAGAGGGAAGAGGGGGAGTCGCTGAAGGTGGCGACCAAAAGAATAAAAGCTGGCAAAGCCGGGTTGGTTTGCCATCTTCCTCTCAAGTAATATGTTAGATAGTATGTACCGAATTGGATAAAGTGTGGAATATGTAATAGTATACAGTGGTTTGTATCCGACCCACAAGAGAGGACAGAGCAAGAAGAGTCATCCAAGAGGTCACGGTTACAATAGACCTAGTTTGACGGAATTGCAGGTGCCTGGTGATATTGTGAGTCTTTTTGAGTTAATAAAGCTGTCGAATTTAGAATCATAAGTAGTATTCTAGAGATTTCTAACGTAGGAGGATTTTGGCCTCAGTAGAGACGTTATTGGAAATGAACAAGTGAGTCCGTGAAATCTCCTTGAAATCACGAGATCTATAAATTTTTGGGACATTACGAGGTACATGGAGGATTCTAAGGAATTATAGGTGGATTATGTAAGAATCTGGGAAATCAAGGAAAATGTCCAGAGAGTTTTTACATATTTCAGAAAATAATGAAGATTTCCTGGGAATTGAGGGGAAATGTGAAGGGATTTTGGAGGATTATAGGGATGATGAAAAAAGGAGGGAGGGAGGGAGGGAGGGAGGGAGGGAGGACGAGAGGGAAAAAGGAAGGAATGAAGGAATGAAGGAATTCTGAAGAATTGCCTGGATATGTCGAGGAATTATAGGAAATTTTAGGAGAAATTGCAAAATTTGGGGAAATCGTGGAAAATTTTGAGGAATTTTGAAGAATCTCTGGAAAGATGGGAAAAACGAGAAAATCAAAAATAATTGGGATAATTTGGAGATATGTTTTGGAAAATTAGGGAAATCTATGAGCGGGAAATTTGGGGAAAATCAAAGGAAAGTTGGGAAATCTTATGAAATTCAAAACCTGGGAAACTGCGGGAAACCTGAGAAAAATTGGAGAAATTTGACATCAAAATCTAGGAAAATCTGGCAGAATTTAGAGAAACTTAGGGAAACCTGGAAAAACCTGGGGAAATTGCAGAAAATTCAGAAAAAAATTGGGAAATTTTGATATGTACTATGCTTCTAGAGACTTATTGATACATCAGGTTTTATAATTAAGGTTTTATAACTACATAATTTGCTTTATGCAGGTTCTAGTGAAGTTTCAGCTCACCGTTTTTGTAACTGTTTTTTCTTTACAATGATAGATTTTCAAACTTTGAGAAACCTTTCAATTTCCATTTCAATTTCGATTTGCTCTATTGCTTTGACAAGAATAGGATTTATTTCCGCATGGATATTGTGAGAGATTCGATTTCTGATGCCTCTTAATTCACTATATTTTAGGTAATCCTGTGAAACTTTCCTTGTTTATTTGGAAAAAACCACCATAATTTAGACGAACTCAATTTCTGCTTCAACTTATGTAAAAATCTTTACTACACCGCCCATCGTTATTAGCATTAAGAATATATTGGTGTTAATTCGAAATTAGAATTAATGTTACTAATTTAGAGCAAGGGAACAAGGCAGATTGTAGTCCACTTCCTTAAATAATGTTGTTAACACTATTTGTGATTTTTGGCTAAAAAAAGTCGCGACCAAATCAGTGTTATTATCTCCAATAACAATGAGCGGTGTAGTTTCTCAAAGTGCAATCCAAAGTGTTTCTAGTGTGTCTCTCTCGTGTGTGATTGTAAGTGTAATTTGAGTAACATTTTCATTTTTTATAAGTTTAATTAAATGGTTCTAAATTCCTCTTCAATTTTGGACTACATTGTAAGTTCAATTTTGGAGTTGCCAAAATCCAGGTAATTGTACTACTGTTTCAAATGTTTAACTCCAACGGGATAAAGGAGGAAAATTGTCTTTTTTGAGACATGCGAATGGTTTTTTGAGACAGGCAACTGGTCTCCTTCCTTGGTTTTTCCCCAGCTGAGCCAGAATTATAAATGCAATTTTGGCCTCTTTCGTTATTTTTTGGGACCGACAATTATGGCTGTGTTACGTCACTTATTCGGCTCGAATTACTCACAATTCTGGTTTAATTCAACGCATTTTTATGGCATAATTCTTTCATTAGCCTACGTGTAATAAGTCAATCGTTAACCGTTATTGGAGTTATTGTTGTATCACCTTAGTGGAGTTGTAGTATTGTACAAATTTAACAAAACGGAATGTAAGAAATATGTTTGCCCTCATTTTTTGTTTGAAAATAGATGTTAAGAAGGTAGGACCTTGTTTTTGTTAGAAGATGAATTAAAACACACAAGTTTTCAGTTCTAATGAATGTTGTTTGTTTAAAATTGATTTATAGTACACAGAGCTTCAGTGTGACTCCTCCCAGTTCCATTACCTTGATTTACGTTGTTTAAGTCTTGTTTTGACAAATGTAAAACACCTCAATACTGATGAAAACAAAAAGAAAGAAAAGCTTACCATCTCCGGACTTTTGTTTAGTGGCTCCTCCTTTTACTGCCTTGAGTTTTCGAGAAAATAGCTCTTCCACAGCAAGTAGGCCAGCAAGACTTTTGCTGTCTGTGTCTCCTTCGAGGGGGAGCCCAAATGACGCTGTCACAAAGTCTTCTTCCTGCGATTTTATGATCAGTCATCAGTTATCAATTCTCAGATCAGTTCTCAGATCAGTCTGCCAGTTATTGGACCAGTTATCCATAACCACATCAGAGTTATCGGATCCGTCATCAATTTTCAAATCGGACGCGGCAAACAACAGATGTGATTTACATGCTCAAACCAAAGTGTGTAACATGGTTAACGTCCACCTTTAGATAATCGCCACTAAACATGATAGACCAGAAAAAACTGGAAAAAAACCGGAAAAAAAAAACCAAACCAAACCAAACAGGAAAAGAACCAATTTCCAACAAGTGATTAGACAACTGATTCATCTAAAGGTGTACACTGTGCTGCAAAAATTACATATGAAATAGATGAAGAAAATCTCCAAATTGTTAACTCTTAATGAGGAATCAAATATATAATCAAAACCAGCAAATACACGTAAGATTGAGCAAGATATCATACATCCTATGTCATAGATCTTTAAGAACTAAGGAATGGTTAATGTTTATCAACAACTTGAAGAAAGTCATCACCTTCTGCAAAGCACCGTTGATAAATGACTTGTTGCTTTGCATTCTAGCAGAAGAATTTGTAACACAACAACCTATCCAATGGAATAGAATAAATAGGTAGACTTTAACATGCAAAACTTCATATACCGGCACTACATTTCGGGCAACCTTGGGAAACATTCATGTGATACCATCCTTTGACATAATGGGACAACTTACTACAGGAAATGGCTTAGAGGGGAAAACATTATTGAAACTTACCCGTGGATTACTCATGGTTTTGTGGCTAAACCATGCGTAATCGTACACTTAAAAAAAAATTTGAGTACTCATATATAGAGTAACTCATGAAATTGTGCAACTACCCACAAAACGAAGGTACAATTCAATAGTGTAATTTCCCTGTTCCATTGCGAACATGTGTCCAATAATACAGGAAAAAACGCTAATAGAATGGAGCATGTGATCTACCAATTTTACCAAATAAAAGCAAATAAAACTCTACCAGCCAGTCCAATGCTTGATTTAAATTCTCTACAATAACACTCAAAAAAAGAGTACAGGATCACCACATTTAAATTGCATAAACGTGGCTGGATTTTTGCTCCAAAAAAGGGGATGTTGTTTTACTATGTTATAAATTATTGACATAAGAGAACTTCCTGACAGGCTAGAAATTTTTTCATTCCTCCAGTGTGCCACTGCGAGGAAAATAAGGGACATATTCATCAATAGGGTGATCACACTATCGAAAACTACGCACATTTTGTGAATAATCAAACGCAAAAATTGCTCTTAAACTTGTACAAAGTGTATAATTACTCACGTTTTACTCACAAAATCTGAGTAATCTTTGATAGTGTGATCCCAAGAAAAAAAAGGAAAAAAAATATATATATATATTACCTCACGAACGTCAGCTTTACATGCGAGAGTTCGAATAATATTGCATGTTGCACGAACAGCCTTGCAGTGGGCATGTAATATCGAGTTTGGAGAGGTACGATCCACATCCAAAAGATAAATACATGTGAAGACAGTCTGAGCAAGAGAACTGCCATCGTGCCAAGTTGCCTGCATCAAACCAACACCATAAAAACAGAGAAAAAATTGAAGCACCGATGGATTTTACAATAGGATACCCTTGACCATAAAACATAAGGACTACAAAATAACTACTGTACTGTACATACTTGAAACGGACTATTGACTTAGGACGTACAGCACGGCGGGCATACCAATAAACCATAGTGGCACTACCATACGTCACAGAGTTTACAATTTTTTTAGGAGACTTCTATGTGATGTCCGTTTTGGAAAAGGCATCGGAAAGGGACATGGAAAAAAATAACAAATGAGCCGTGATAACAAACAGTTAGTAAATTTTATTGTGCCAGAAATGGTTTTCAACTAAAATAGAATATGTACTTCGTACTATTAGTACTTGAACTATGTATAATACGAAATAAAATACATACGATACATGCACTTTGTTCTATGCCCTTGACTTGATCAAACACCTTACTCAGAAATTACCGAGAGCCATATGTCTGATGGTTCAGGTATTCGAGAGAGATTTCACAGATACCACAACAGAAATTACAGAGAACCTTATGTCTGATATATAATAACAGAGAGCCACCCTTCTGATAAATAATTAAAAATCTACATGTGTGTGAGAGACATAGAGAGAAAGAGAGAGAAAGAGAGAGAGAGAGAGAGAGAGAGAGAGAGAGAGAGAGAGAGAGAGAGAGAGTTTGCGGATAACTCACCTCGCAAGCCATGAGGTGGTCCATAACATCCAAAATTTGTGGCAAATATAAGTCAATGGGTGCCACACCAGCCGCTATCGCCTCATCAGCATTGCAAAACCCGGCAGTTGACATTCCCGCATCCATTTTTGGATCCATAATCTGAATACACATCAAACGGGATAATTCACAATATAAATGAATTATTAATAGATAATTATATATCGGTGTAAGAGCATAGTCGCCTGAAAAGAACAAGAACAGCCAGTGTGGTCATGCTTTAACTCCATTGGTTCCATTTAGCATCTAAACATGAAAAAAAACCCTGGAAACCCTGGAGGTCTACGAAATTGACAGATTTCAAATACGCAATTATTGGCATATATATACATGCATATATATACTTATATATGTATGTGTGTGTGTATATATATATATGTATATATATGTATATATATATGTATGTGTGTATATATAAGTATATACAATATATATATGTTCATATATACACACACACATATATATACATATATACACATATATGTTTATATATATATATGTAAACACACACACACACACACACACACACACACACATAGACACACATATGTGTACACACGTGTGTATACATTTGCTTCATACGAAGTTCAAACAATTATGAAATGGTGACTCCTCGTTGCCTAAAAAGATTAAACCAATCTAATTTGTTGATATAATTGGCAACGAATGAGATTTGTCCGCTCAAAAGGTATTGACCGCATTACTTCCAATTCAAAAGCAAACCTATTTTGTCGGCTTCAAGGGCGTTGTTAAGGTCACATAGACTCTTGTATACAGAAATGTGAAAATAAAAATGAATTAGGGTGAAATTACATTCCAGGAATGCCCTAAAAGATGATAACAATTCCCTTCCAGAAGTTAATGAAAATATATACACTTCCCTAACAGATGATAATAAACCCTTTTTGAGAATTTAATGACAATATACTCACTTCCAAAGCTGACATAGCCTCAAAGAGGCTAAAATTTTCTCCATGGACAAGTTCTCCAAGGGACAAATCTGCAAAATTGAACCGCACGTTTCATTCTGTCACAAAATCATTGCTTTTCTTACACTAAAATACCAAAAAAAAAAAAAAAAGACAAGTCTCAATTCTATTCCACCAAATAACTGTCAGCAATACTGACCAGAACAAACGCGCTCTAAAAATGGTCCAGCATCAGTCCACTTCACTTTTCCAGCTTCCATGCTGCCACGTGGCAGCCGTATATCCGACGTACAGAGGCCAGATCGACACCACACGTCACGTCACGTCACGTCACGTCATGTTAGGTTACGTATTGCAAGGCGAATCAAAGAGGCGTCATGTCTCACAGTTGGAAGCCTGCCCTCTTGTGCAGTACACCGTGTATCGCTATTGGTGTTAATAATTTTTACGCCACATAAAAACATTTTTTCTCCGTACACACTTGTCCGATTTTCAGCTTGAGACCGCCAATCGGAAGCTGAGAACCTTACCTTTCAATCGCAACCGTTAGAACCAAAATCGAACATGTGTGTACGGAGAAAAAATGTTTTAAGAGACGAAGAAAACATTAACCCTAATTGCAATTCACGGTGTACAGTTTACTCTCCCAAGCAAGAGAAAAGAGAGGAAGGAAATCATCAAAGAATTGAAGCAGCAGCAGTCCGGATTCCGGACGGACAGATGGACGGACGAGACGGAAATACGGACGGCCGGCAGAAAAATCAGGTCGCGAATTCTGGATAAGCGGCAGGAGGAAAAATTGCCGATTTCCTGTAGCCTAGGTGAGAATCGGAAAAGATGAGAAACCCTGAAAGTCGTTGACGGAATCGTAAAAGCCTCTAAATCGTTCAATGAAGGCAGGACAGAGGTCGCAAAAGTCAAAATTTTACATAACCGAAACCGCCCGTTTTTTTATTTTCAAAATATGAGTAACCGACGCCCAACCGGGTTATGTCACGCTCCAAAATTGTTAACCGTTAACCGACCGGCGTTTACGAAAATAAAAGTTGACCGAAACTCGTTTTCTCGCGACTAACCGTGCCCGCCCGTAACCGAAAAAGTACAAAATTACAACGCTCATTGTTATTAACGTTAAGGTACTTTGCAATAATGTACGACGTATGAATAAGCCAATAATTACTGCTTGTCGCGTTCCCTAAGATTTGCGAAATGAATAGTGTTACTACCGTGCCAGATTTGTGACGCTAATCATGAAGTCACGTACTTCCACGATGCCAAAGATTACAAAGTACAATAATGTTGGATTGTATGGACGGTACAGAATTTTCATTTTTTTTGTTTTTTGGTTAACCGGCCGTAACCGACTTTTTCTTTTTTTCCTGGTGAATCAACCGACCGCAACCGCCCAGCCCCCAAAATTTGGCAACCGAATCCGTTCCGGTTTCGGCGCGGGCGGTTGGTTAACGATCGGTCAAGGTTTCGGTTGACCGTTGGCGACCTGTGAGGCAGGATAATAAATATCGTCGTCGTTCTGGAATTGTTTCGTAACCGTTTCCCAATCGTTTCGCAATCATTTTGCAGATGTTATATTTTGATTTTCGGTACCAAACGTTGTCTATCGAAATCAATATTTGCTAGGTGGCTTAACGCCAAAAGTCGCAAAGTCAAAAAAATACATAACCGAAACCGACTATTTTTTTTTTCAAAATCTGAGTAACCGACGTCCGACCGGGTTATGTCACGCTCCAAAATTGTTAACCGTTAACCGACCGACGTTTACGAATATAAAATTAATCGAAACTCGATTTCTCAGACTAATTGTGCCCGCTCGTAACCGAAAAAGTACAAAATTAAAACGATCATTATTATTAACGTTAATGTACTTTGCAATAATGTACGGAGTATAAATAAGCCAATAATGACGATTTGTTGCGTTCCTTAAAATTTGCGAAATGAATAGTGTTACTACCGTGTCAGATTTGCGACGCTAGTCATGATGTCATGGACTTCCACGATACCAAAGAGTACAAAGTACAATAATGTTGGGTTGTATGGACAATACAATTTTTTCTTTATTTTTTGGTTTTTTGATTAACCGACTGTAACTGACTTTTTCTTTTCTGGTGAATCAACCGACCGCAACCGCCCAGCCCCCAAAATTTGGCAACCAAATCCGTTCCAGATCCGGCGCGAGCGGTCGGTTAACAGCCGGTCACGGTTTCGGTTGACCGTTTGCGACCTTTGCTTGACGCAGCTCGTTCCAACGCTGTTTAAATACTGACCCAAACATGCGAATGCGTACGATACTCTCACACAACGATATGGCGCATGCTTGCTGTACCCATTCGATATACAAGTTCAGTTTTGAATTCTTATTTTTTGTTGGTTTCCAATAGATACGAATGAATTCCATAACAAAACATGTCATACACTTTCTTTAAATACTTATTGTTGAATTTAAGCTATCTACAGTTTTATATTTTGCCTTTAACTTTTCTCCATTTGTTTCTCAATCAACCAGCGAAATAAAACCCCTCTTTCGACACAAGATCGTTATACCTTAGCAATTCATGTTGTTTCAAAAATGAAATTCATTTTACTTTAGCGGGAACCACTCCAATAATGGCCCAAATCCAAAAGTGGACAACAAACCTCATAAAACATATTGTGACCGAATCGAAAGTGAGTGTTATTATTTTACGATCTGCATGATATCCTACAACGACGATTTTAGGCGAATACAACTACCTCATGTAGTACTCCAATTTGTATTGACAATATTATATGGATTTCGGAAGTTGTGGATAAACATTTTATGTGCACATGTATATATACTAAAATGTGTAGCTGTTATCGGCAAATTATGTATAGATGTTGATGGTTAAAACGGGCATAATTAAACAAATTATCTTTGTCATGCTTTAGATTAGAGTTCAAAAAAAGAGAAAGAAACAATAGAGATATTTTTAATGAAATTTGTTTCAATCAATAACATTTGTCATATTTAAATGAGTATAAAAATCAACCAACTCGCTTCATTAAAAAATACAAGAGTCCATTTTTACTTTGTTTCAAGCTCACTAAGGCTTCCAACTTGTGGATCCATAACTACTTAGTGAATACTGAACTGGAGTGACTTTATCTCTCGTTGTTTACTATAGGTGTATTTCCTTTTTGTGCGTCCTCAATGAATGCTTATCTGTTTCATCTCATTATCCAATTCCATATTTTTTTTAAGGATCTTATTTATTCATGGTTACAAAAACATCTCGCATGCGCGCAAATCAACCGCTCCTGCTCACAGATTAAAGGCTCGCGGTGGGGCGCCTGGAAAAGTCAAAGGCTTAAGTGGTTGGCCAGAACAGTCTTGTTTAAGCAATCATCGACAAGAAAGACAACTTGGGAATCGTATTCTGATATAGATCTTTATTGAAGCAAAAGTAAAAACCATAAATCAAAAAATAAATTATTTATTAAGTCGAGAAGAAGTCCAAGGAATATAATTCAAATGATTAGGGGAAGACGTACACGGTTTAACATCGTTAAAATACTTTTTAGCCGTAAGGATTGACATACTAGATTCTATAAAACAAACTCTTTGCCCGTATAGAATATCGACGAAAGAATACATTTCCCGGTTTTTAACATATTAGGTAAAATAAAGAAAAGAGGCGTCCACCTCCTAACAGAATTGTGGCAATAATATGTGTAACACATTACGTTTGATTCTGTATCTTGTTTTGCTACCCCTTAAAACATTTGCATCCCGCACCATATTGAGGGTTGTTGTATGCTCCCAACCGTGTAAGCAGCGGAGAAAATGGAAGACCCTCTTATTAAATGGAGTGACGACAAAAACAACGGGGCTAGCTTAACAACAAGGGGTGTCGCAAGCCGAGATGTAACAAAGTGCATAAGAAAACCGAGGAGAGGATAAGCGAAGTGAGGCAAAAATTGAAGTGGCAACAAACCAAGCCCCAAGACTTAGGTTCAAGCGAGAAAAAAGGCGAGCTTGCGCTGCAACTAGAAGAAGTGCCTTTAGGAGGTTTCTGAAATCGGTAGCGACTACCTTATCGTCAACATGTTGTTGCACTTGTGAGTGATTGTTGGCAATAAGTGAAAAGACCGGCGGAACTACATCTTGGGCCTTGACCCGTAACAATTGTTAATATGGTGATGGGCCTTCTTCGACGGTAGATACCGCATAGGTACACCACAAACCTCAAACTCATGATAGGTGTTAATAGAGTCTAACTGCACAAATTTGTGGTTGACGTTATGGTGCATGTTGGATTCACACCACGACACTCGGAAGAGACAAGTAAAACATTTTGTCGATTAGCGATGAGACTTTATGAAAGATCACATACTACATGGTTGACGAGCTAATATAAAATATGGAAGAGGCAATTATCAAAATCTAAATGTGAAAAAATAAAGTTGGAGCTAGGAGGTAAAGTGCACGCAGGGTACAAAGGTCATTTCCCATCACAACGAGTTAAGATAGCGAACACCAATTGGAAATTCAGAAGTTTTGGAAGGTCCTCAAACTGGGAATGGTCATCCAACAAAGAATCACTAACTGATGAACAAATAATGGGCTTCGATTTGTAGTGTTATCTATCGCTTCCAGACCAACAAATTCCCTGTCTAAAATAAATGGAAAAAATGTCTTACGCTATTTAATAGTATTTTATAATTATTGTATTATATTTTCACTTTATATAGCGTGGCATATCATGTGTAATAATCTGTTCCGTACTCTGTGTAACGTAATAATGGCGTTTCAATACGACGGAATGAACCATACAATTGTACGGTACGAACCGTACAATTATCGCCGATAGTTATCGGTACTCGTGGTATCGCCAATAAAAAACCGATAATATCGATAACATCGGTGTTTTTTGGCGATAACACCGGTGTCGATAAATCGTGCCAATATATTGATTATCGGTAAGCCAAAAAAATGTATATATCCACTATCGGCAAAACCCTAGCGAAAACAATACTATCAACACAATACTACCAATTTTCGGAGGTGGCAATCTGGTACCCGAATTCGTACCTGACTGGTACCAAAATGCTCGCGTCGGATCCGGAACAGATTTGGGTGCCAAATTTTGGGGGGCGGTAGGATTTGGGCAGATGAGTCAAAAAGAATAAAAAATTGGGTACAGTCGGGTAAGCAAAAAACAAAATAAATTTGAAAGGTTATATATCTTGTTCATACCATCTAACATTATTGTACTTTGTACTAGTAGTATCGTAGAAGGTAAAAAAGAGATGTACCACAAATTTTGTACTTATTCAGGTATGAGTAATCGCGAGAAATTGAGTTTCGGTTAACTTTTACTTTCATGAACACGTATCGAGTAACGGGTAACAATTTAGGATCGTGACATAATCCGGTCAAATATCGAGTATTCAGAATTTGAAAAAAAATGTCGTTTTCGGGTTTCTAAAATTTTGACTTTTGCGACCTTTGTCGATTAGAGAACCTAAAACCCTTATACACTCTTGAGTAGAACAAACATGTAATATCTTGTATTCCGTAGTGGTATTATACACTGGGGGGAGTGCATATTTTGCAAGCGGCGGAGACCTTCAAAAAGGATTATGTCCGGGCAATGTAAATCCCTCCCAGTACATGATAAGGATAGAAATTATCGCGCGAAACGTGAAGATTTTTTTTCTAGGAATCTCCTCGGTGATTCGATTTGATGAAGAAAATAAAAATTACCAATTAAAGTGTTCACACTCGAAGCGTTCCCATATATAGCATTCGTTACAAATTGCGTCACGCGCGTTGGATGAGAACGTGTAGGTCGCTTTCGTGATTCAAAATATATATAAAATTTAATAAACGTTAACACTTTAAGCGCTACTAATTAATCCGTCGATATAGCTTTAACAAGTTCAACCGCGCGTCACATGAGTATGCTTAATCTATCACATTAAAAACAAAAGAGTTAAAGTACAATCATGTTATCGTTTGGCCTCGCATTCGAATATTCGTACGCTATATGAAATGAGAAACATATGGGGAGAATTAAAAAAATATCGTACACTCATTGTTCAATGAGTATTTTGAAAGGAAGAGAAACTGTTTATTAAGCGGAGAAGTTATCCACATTCTAATTTTCAAAAGTACTAGACAAATCAGCGTGTAAGATTCACTTCCTCACAAATTTAACGTTACTAGTCGATTTTTGTTCTTTCAAAAATTAACTTCCGTGTTTTTCAATGTAGATTAACTCTCCTCGCTAAAGTCTGTACGTGGTTATATTGAATTCCATACTCTCCAATTTAGATTAACTCTCTGCGCGAAATTAGAACCAACTTATTGGTATGCTTTAGTAAGAACCAACTTTTTTTCAGTATGTATTGCAAATGATTACCTTTCAAATTGTATTGTTTTGAAACCTAGGTAAACATGGATGTACGTTAATCTATTTTTAACGTACACTTTAACGTTAGGATTTTATTTACGTTTTAACGTATCTGGTTTAGGAACCTTCATCTAAAACCTACAGCCTAACCCTAAATCCTAAAGCCTAAACCCTATATCGAAGAGCCTAACCCTAAATCCGTTTTTTTTTTCATTTTTTCTATTTTTTTCGTATTTTTGTTTTTCTTTAACACTTGTTCTTTTAACTTATTTTTTCAAAGGTTTTCTTTATTCTCTCCTTTTTATTATTTATAATTTTTCTTTTTTTTCTTCTCATTTTTTTTCTTTTCAATGTTTTGTTCGCGTAAGGGAATTTCCAAATTCTACCCAGTATTACCTTAGGGGTCGCATTTTGAAGCGGTCAAAAAATTGTTCATTTAGAAGATGATGATAACAATAAAAGAATAAAATTCCCCTTACCCTATAGTTAGTCAGATAGACTACGAATCATCAAAGATTCATTAAAACAGCGTAACCGAAACACAACATTAGTTTATCAATATGGTAAAAATCATTTTGAATTTTTTGGAGTGGATAAAGGCACCCAAATGTAGATATAAACAGCGTAACCGAAACACAACAGTAGTTTATCAATATGGTAAAAATCATTTTGAAATTTTTTGGAGTGGACAAGGGCACCTAAATGTGGCTATTAGACCTCATAGAGTTATTTGACTATTAGAAAATAACAAAGATAAGAGTAATACCATACTCATACAATGGGTGACAGGACTCTAAAATGCATACAAAACTCAATTAGCCATAAAAAAAGAGAAGGTGAAAACCTGTGAGAAAACAATATCTGTAAACTTTTTTTACGGAGTGTAAAAAAAATACATCAAATTTTAAACTGAATAATTAGGAAGATCGCCAATAGGGTATACGGAAGCGTATTTTCGAAAAGATTACAAATGGTTTTCAACATTTGCGTTGCAAGTGGCTCAAAGAAACCAGAATGAAGAAAAAATGAGATGGAACCATACACCAATATTTAAGTGAGGGAGGTATGTATCAACAAGAATGTCAAGCCCGTGTGCATTATTGACACACATACCTTTACTAAGGATTTCTGAACCCTTTTTCACCCTGTACGCTCACCAATGTACAAAGATTCAGGTGTAACGAACCGGACTAGATTCTTGTATATCCAAAATAGAACGCGACGCAGTTTAATTCACGCCTAACGGAGGCCGGACGACAAAGTTATTCCGCTTCAAAGATTACAGTTTTATTACAATGAGTTTGTTTCAGGTAGCCCTAGTATGGGGTACATTGTGGATTTTCCCGTAACCTTTGGGATTGTAATCTAGATTATGGTGTTAGACATCAATAGGAATTAGGTTCTGGTCTAATTGACTTTTGGCCCATTAATTACTCCATGTCAAAGGTTGGTGTTCCCGCATCATCTAAGTACCTTGGCTCAGAATGGTGGATCCGGTTTAAGCTTCTGACTGCGGATCTAGCCGCAGTTGGGCGTATAACTTTTTACCCTGAGTGTAGTATGTCAATCTGGTAACCTTAGCTCTCCGCTCATTGGCTACGTGCATTGCGTTGACCTTGTGGACGTGAAACTGGACGAAATTTGTTGTATAAGCCACTTGGGGCCAAAGGAGACAGGTTGCTGTTTTAGTTGTGTCTCTTGAGAAACCCTAGAAATTCCAACAAACCATATTTTGGAGAACTTTTGCCTTGTTGTTTGTGACTTTGTTGCCATCTCTGGTTTGAATTGTCTCTTGTGGAAATTGTAGTTCGATTGGGTAGTTGGCAATATCTTTCCTTATGGGCGATTTGATTTTTTTCCCTGTTTGAAACGAGGAAGAGTCTAGCCGGTTCTGTTCTGCGGAATCCAAGAGGTGAAGGAGGAACTTACCGGTTTCCGGTACCTCTAGGGAGAGATTCCGTCTTTTCTTTGGTCATCGTTTATCTCCGGGGTAGGTTGAGCCTGCTTTGCTATAATTCACAATTTCATCTTTTATTCTCTTTTCTGGGGCAAGGTGATATTGTTAAATCTGAAACCGCATATTCTTTTATATCCTATATTTCTGCGTGGAAGTCCATTTGTGTACCTGTTGGTGGTTCTTCTTGGCTCCGGTTCTTCTTGGCTCCGGCGGTGTTTGCACCGGAGTAGACTATTCTTACCTTTGGGAAAATAGAGGGGTTTGGAGTAGCAATTGGTAGACTTTTGGCGGATAAGCAAAATTGGGGTATTGGCCCAAGGACCAAACCCTTTTCCCTTGACCTGATGCGAAAAGGGAAGGGAAGAGGGGGGTATCTTTTTTTTCACTTGCCCCCTCATTCATTCCACATGCTTATCCTATCTTCTCTTTTTATTAGCATTCATGTCTTCGGGGGGGGATACGGGCATAGCTGGGCATTACCATCATCAGGGACCATCAACATTTGGGTTAATTTGCAGGCCACTTCAACACCTCTCTTAGAGCCGCCGGCCCTTACTTTATGGTTCCTAGGCACGCTCGACACATTCAGCTTGGTCTTTGGCCCTCTTGGCTCAACACTTCCTTTAAAGTATGTTCCACTGCACTCCACTCTTAAATAATTCTATCATTTAACTATTAGAACACTACTTAGTCAGTAAAAGATTTCCGTGCAAAATACAATTGCTCCAATTTGGTATTATTCGCTCAGGAACAGGATTCGTCAAGATTTTCCACAAAATTTTCCAAAGGAAAAGATTATACTTTTCCTTTCGACTTCACTATTTATCCATCATCGCCCTGGACCAGCCAAGTCTGAGTCAACGCTTCGTTGAACATGCTTTTACCTGGGCCAATCATTCATCAACTAGGACTCAGATTGAGCAATGGAAAAACGTGCGAAATCTTTGACTATCTACGTAGCATTTCTAACCAATCAAATGCTACATTTCACTATGTAATGTTTACGTGCAAAAGTGCGCACGAATTGAAATGCGACTTTACACGTTCGGGCGTCACAAATTTCACACGCGAAACTACCTTCGTAACTTACAAAATATGACTTATGACATTTCGTACGACAAATCGTACGAAACGAAACATCATGTGTGCCAAACGACTATTAGTACTTTATCGAACGCACGCCGGAAATTCCACTATTAATTTGACCCTTTAGTCGCTATAACGAACACTCATTTGTTATTTTGACCTCGCGGTGTCTCCTAAATACACCTATCGCTATAACTTTTAAAATACAACTCGAAATCATGCGATTCTTTCGCGGACGTCTACCGAATTCCTAACTCTATATTCGTGGAACTTAAATACCCATTTAGGAGCAAGTTTGATCCTTTTCTACTATTACAGACATGTACGTATTAATTTTTTACGTGACGGCGTACGATTTCAAAAAAATTGTACGTGTACCTATATTAGTGTAAGCATGTTTGTGACGAACATTTATTTTTTCAAAGACCCAAAATTAGCATTAGTAAACAATCAGAATGTTTTTTTTTCATAGATGTCTCGTGCGCATAATATGCACGAAACGAACGGGCGAATACTACGCACGATACGCATTTAACGATGATGAAAATGTAATAAAATGCGAACCAAACTACGTACTTGTACTTTTTTGTACATTTGCGTACTCACTTCGTACATTTCAGTACTTTTAGGGATATTAAGGGGGGTTTGAGGAATTTTAGGGTACATTCTCGTGCATTTTCATTTATTCTGTTAAACAACCAGCTTTTATTCGTACATTTACATACAGTGTCCGTATTTTTTTGTACTTTTGATGGTTATTATTTTGAGTGTTTTAGGGTACATTTTCGTACGTTTCCGTATATTTCAGTTGTACGGACTTACATCTTTTGTACATCTACGTACAGCCTCCGTATATTATAGTACATTTAGGGTTATAGAAGGGGGGAATTTAGGGTGTTTAGGGTACTTCCCGTGCATTTCGTACATTCCGGTAAATTACAGTACAACTACCTTGTATTATCCGTACTCTTAAGTTTTTTAGGGTGCACCTTTCGTACAATGCCGTACATTTCCGTATGTTTCTTCTACGTTCTAGGATTTTTTAAGGATTTTTTAGGGTAAAGTGGACGGTTTTCGTACATTTTCGTACATCGTACAGCGAAAACTAACGAACGGTATGAAAGTAGAGAATACTACGTAAAAATCGTAAAAAAGTTGAAATTTGTATAAATAGGATAACTAGGTTTTTTTTCAAAATTTTCAAATTCCTAATCAGTGTAAATCATTGTAATTATTCCTATACGCTTAAGAAACTTGTATGCTAATAGTGATTGGCGGTGTAATGTAACAACCATTCGGCACCGTATTTCGAAAATGCGCTTTTGTGTCACAAACATTTGGATGCCCGAAACTTCTGGGCCATGTGAAAGTTAGGGCGAAGTTCATAGAGGTTTCATTCGTAGTATGCGCACTGTAAAAAAACTTTGAAAAAGAATGCATATGCGCATAATTCAAAATTTCAGATTTTTTAAAATGCGTTGACCGACTTTGACTTAATTATAAAATAAAAATACGGAAATTTCATCAAAAGTACTACTACAACTTAGGGTATGTGCCCATGTATTAAAGTACCGGGTTTTTTATTAGCACAAAGAAGATTACTCCCTATTTTTTTCATTGCCCATCACACGCATGTACGTAAAAAATTGCAGTAAATCAAAATTAACTAAAAAAAAGTTTACATCAACATTGGTACTGTTTAACTAGCGTTAATCATTCTAATGTCGAATATTTATAAGGGAATTGCTAATCGCAGAGACGATTTTTGCTGCGCGCAGGTAGTTGTCAGAAATTGTACATTTGAAGTACAGTTTCGTACAAGCTACGTACCTTTAAGTTCAAATTGGCGGTCAATCCGTCGAACAACTTTGACTGGCGAAATATTGTAACGGCGGTTAAAAAACTGCCGCGTTTGCGAACGTCGACCGTCATGAAAAATAAAACAATTTACACGGCCAACGCAGGTTTCCTGTAACAAAACTGAGGCAGCCACATATAAATAAAATGGATGCGCGCAGGTAGTTACTCACTTCACGTGAGCTCCACTGTGAAAGCACACACCGACATTTGACTTAGCCGCAAAAATGGAATCTAATCGCGAACCGTTACGATGAACTTGGACACAAATTAAAGGACTACGTACGACATGTATAAACTCGCACGAAACGAAATATACTACGTACAAAATATAAAAGCGTACCCGCGTATAAATATCAATGAAACTAAAATGACGCGTCGTCACGCGCGACCAAATGAAGCCACACTATTTACGAATCAACATTCTTACATTGAAAACGTACTTCCTGTGGGAGGAGTAGTGTAGATCCTGAGTAGCTCGTCCGAGAGTGGCTCTCCCATCTCAGCCCGAGGGCACCCGGAGATGCCGTCTACTTCAAGACAACAGCCCACCATATCTCAAGAAACTGCTACCAGTAGACCTTCTAGGGGCAGAGCAACTTCTAGACTTCTACTCAGCACTCCTACAGCTGCAGCTAAATTCGGCCGGGTACAATTCATAAAATAGATTAGACTTCCCACTACTTGTCTGTAAGGAATAGTCTGCATGAACTTCTGTTCTTCAGGAGATAATTCCTCGTCTAAGACTATGACTCCTTCCTCCCTCCCCTCACTTCTCTTCTTCAACTCCATTGGAGTTGTACAACTATTAGCTTTATCCATTTGAAATTTTTCAAGCATGTTCCCTATTGCGTCCTTTTGAGTCAATCTTATAATTTTTCTTTTTCGGTCTCTCTCTACTTGAATTCCCAAAATATATTTTGCTTTCCCCTTATCCTTCATTTCAAATCTCCCCTTCAGATCGGTTTTCAATTTATTAATTTTTTCCATTGATTTACTTAAAGCAAGCAAATCATCAACATAATTTGCAATAAATATAAAACCTTCCTCATCTTCGAAAACATAGATTGAGTGATCTGAGCTGATCCGGATATATCCCAGACGGGTAAGAAACTCATCAAGCTTCTTATTCCACTGTCGAGGCGCCTGTTTCAAACCATAAAGAGATTTAATCAGCCATCATACCTTACTCTCCTCTCCTTCCTCCACAAACCCTTTGGGTTGTCGCATGAAGATCTCCTCTTCCAATTCTCCATGCAAAAAGGTTGTCTTGATGTCCATCAAGTGCACTTCCATGTCTTTCGCTGTTGCCAGGCTGAGAAGTATGCGGACGGAGGGAAATCTGACCACCGAGGCAAAGGTTTCCTCGTAGTCAATTCCCTCCTTTTGTGTAAATCCCTTTGCCACTAATCGGGCCTTGTAGCGCTCGATTGTGTTATCTGGGTTAAGTTTTAATTTGAAAACCCACTTACAATCGATTGGTTTTCGGTTAGGTGGACAATCCACCAGCTCCCAAGTATCGGTTGCCATAATTGAGGCCATCTCCTCATTGATGGCTGTCTTCCACCGATTTCTTTTTGGACAAGTCATCGCCTCTCCATAAGTTTGAGGTTCATCTTGATGAGATAGTTTAGTTACCTTGTTATTAACCTGTTTTTTTTGCAGTCTTTTGCTTCTTCTCCTTCCCCCCTCAAAATCTGAGGCCGGAATAGATGGTTCTTGTAGATTCTTTCGAACAAACTCGGCTTCTCCCCTATCCCTTGATTCCGAATCAATTTCCACCACGTCTTCCGCTTTGGGTAGAGTTGTCACTGAAGTTTCCACAGCCGAGTCCTTTTCGGTCTGATTTGTACTTGCAAGAATGTCATCTTCTCTAAAACCTGGATAGTTAGGAAGCTCAAAGTCATCGGAATTTTCTGACTCAAATCTGATTTTTACTGACTTTGTATATTTGAAGGGATCCACAGACTTTCCTTCATCCATAACTACTAGATGCTTTACTAAGATTATATCTTCCCTTCTTAGATCATAAACTCTATATCCTTTAACATCCTCATCATATCCTAATAAGTATCCCGATTTTCTTTTATGATCTAGGTTCCAATTAGACCGATCTGTATGTAGAATGAATACTTGACTGCCAAAAACCTTTAAGTGAGATATGTCTGGTTTCCGACCTGTCCATCTGTCATAAGGTGTTTGATCTTTTATAGCTGAAGTAAGAACTCTATTTTTTAGGTAATTAGCAAAGTTCATTACTTCTGCCCAAAACCTTTTTCTTATCTTCATATATGACAACATACTTCTAGCACTATCACTTAGTGTTCTATTTAACCTTTCAGCTACCCCATTCTGTTCCGGGTTTTTTGGAACTGTCTTTTGGTGTTGGACCCCATCTTCCCTCAAAAAATCCTCAAACTGGTTAGAAGTTTACTCTCCACCATTGTCACTCCTTATTCTCTTGATTGGAGTTTCATAGAGTTTTTCGCTCCATGCTTTATATTGTCTAAAACAATCCTAAACTTCAGACTTGTTTTTAAAAAAATACACTCGGGAATACCGAGACCAATCATCAGTGATAGTCATCATAAATCTCTTCCCCCCCAGTGAGGGCACTTTAGCTGGTCCCCAAATATTTGTGTGTACTAGATCTAGAATTTTTTCTCCCTTATAGGTGGCTGTTTTAGGAAAGGGTAATCTGTGTGTTTTACCTTGAGCATATCCACTACAATCACTTATATTATCATTCTCACTGAACTTAATCCCTTCCACCACTTCCATCTTTTTCATCTCTCTTAACTTGTCTAGATTCACATGCCCAAGCCTCTTATGCCACATCATAATATCATGAACACCAGCATAATAAAGTTTCTTCTTTTCATTACTTAAAACCAACCTAAACATCCCATGGCTACCTTTCTCAGCAATGAAATAGACATCCTCCTCAAAACTAGCAGTAAAGACTCCTTCTCTAGTGTTAGTAAAAAAACCCTTATCATCTAATACAGATGTAGAGATGAGGTTTTTGTTCAGCTCCGGAATAAACAATACATCGGAGAATGTTACTATGGATGTCTTTCCTTCTACTAACACTTTCAAATCTACCGATGCTACAAGAGTAGTGGTGACTATCCTCCCATCCCCGTACTCTATCTCTACGGTGGGAATCTTTCTTATCTTAGTGAACAGGTGCCTATCCTTACACCTGTGCATGGAGGCACCTGAATCTACAATCCAGCTTGCTTCACCTTTCAATCCACCGTAAGCACATTTCTGCCTTCGTGAAATTTCGACCTCGTTTTTTGCCTCCAACTCCTCATCTCAAAGGAGCTCATCGTCCTCGTCCTAGGATTTCGCCTCATGTACCTGTGTCACGAGGGCCTTTTTCCTTCCTCTCGGGGTACCACCGGTCTGTCCCTCCTTTAACTGGAGCTCGGTTAGCTTAGTGCACTCTGCCATAGAGTGCCCAGGTTTCTTACAAAAATGACATATACCTTTGGGAGCCCTTGGTCCGAACTCGTCGGTGTGGTTTTTCTACTCCCTCCCCCCATAGTTTCCGACCGGTTTCCGGGAATCCTTGTTCCTCCAATCGGTCGCAGTTGCCAAGGCTTGGCCACTCTTTCCTCCCCTTCGGATTTCAATCGTATTCTCCCGAAAGAGAATCATCCCTACCAGTGAGTTCCATATCCACCTTGAGTCCGGCAAGTCCTGCACACGGTTGACTATGTTCTCGAACTCATCGGGTAACTTCATCAGTAAACAGTTAACCTTTTCTTTTTCACTAAAATCTTTTCCCGCACTCTCTAGCTCCATGAAGAGTGTAGCAAGCTCATTGCAAAAATCCAACATCTTCCCCCCTTTGTATACATACTCCTTAACTTTCTGATCAGCCAACTGTTGTTGATGAATCGTACCACTTCGGTACATCTCTATGAGAGCCATCCAAAGATCGGATGCCCTTTCTACCTGTAAATGAGGACATGCAAGTCCTTGAGTGATATGGCGTAGGATGAAGTGCTTTGCCGCCATATTGTTGAAGTCCCAGGTTTCAGTATCATTCTCCTCGTTCCTCGGAATAGGTGACATGAATGCCGAACCAGTTGCTATTGGTGTGGTCGCCTCCTTCTCCTTTCCTTTGTCCACCACCTCTCATTCCTTTGTTTCCTCCGTTGAAGTAGGATCCTCTTTCCTGGTGAATCTGCTCCCTCCAAACCCTGGAGGAATTCTAAGACTTGATGGACGCCCCAACCGTCCACTCATTATCCCCCAAAACCTTTTTTTTCGCATAGAGCTCCTATCATCATACTTTCCCAATATATGAAGCCAGTTCCATTAAATATCGGTACCCTAGAGGGTGGGCCAATAACTTGAAACTCTGAGACCTCCATAAGTCCTCAGAGTGGACAGCTTCCTAGAAGCCTCTAGGATAACCCTGACCCCTTTGTGTTTCAGAAAAAACAACTGCCACCCTGGCAGACAATAACTCTGACCAACTTCACCCCTGTGAATGGAAGACTCCCCTGAGTCGATAGCAAAAAGAATCTCTGAATTTTCTCCCGTGAGCAGTGAGTTATGGAGGGTCAAAGTTTACCTTTTGTACGGAAGCTCTCTGGGAGAGAGGGTCCTATCAACTAATTTTTCTAAGTCCTATCTCTCTCAGAGACTCTATCTACTGATGTACGGAGCCAATCAGATTATAGTTCCGTACACAAAAGTACAGCTGCCGGTGTACTTTCTATACAAACACTTTACGACATGGCCTAAATGTCGACACGTGGTATGTTCGGATTCGCTCCCGTAATCCTTGGAGATGCCGCGATCCAATGTAATTCTGTCACGTGTTATCCGATGTGGCGATGACCATAAACCGCCGAAATCCTCTTGCGCGATCTCGACGTTAATTCTGGCCGTCCGATTAAATTCACATTTAATCGTAGCCGTAATAAATACTTGCGCGATATTTGTTTCATTAAAGAAATAAATGCGCGGTATTGGTTTCTTATCCGTACCGTAAACCGTACTTTTACATTAATGGATCTATGTCTCCCGTAAACAATTACAGATAAATGAATTATCCTAGTTGACAATGTTTAATTAAACATCAAACCATATAATATGTAACACTAGTTCAAGACTTAACGGCTAAGGCTACAGGCTACCAGTTGTCTGCCGTCCGGTAGGTACCAGGATCAAATCCTGTGGCAGGCACATACCTTTTAGTAAATAAACCCCTAACAAATATATATTTCCCGTAAACCTCTGGATAACCTAGGTAGCCATGGCTCTAGCACCCTCCTCACCAGGATCACAGTTTGAGAGTTGGAGAGAGAAGTTAGAGGTAGACTGCCTCGGCTTCTTTCTATATTTCTATTTAGACCTAGACCATTAGTTTCTACACCCACTATATAGTGAGTCAGATAGACTACAAATCATCAAAGATTCATTAAAACATCGTAACCGAAACACAACATTAGTTTATCAATATGGTAAAAATCATTTTGAAATTTTTTGGAGTGGACAAAGACATCCAAATGTAGATATAAACAGCGTAACTGAAACACAACATTAGTTTATCAATATGGTAAAAATCATTTTGATTTTTTTTGGAGTAGACAAGGGCACCCCAATGTAGCTATTAGACCTGATAGGGTTATTTGACTATTAGAAAATAACAAAGATAAGAGTATTACCATACTCATACAATGGGTGAAAGGACTTGAAATGCGTATACAAACTCAATTATAAGTAAAAAAGAAAGGTGAAAACCTGTGAGTAATACCATACTCATACAATGGGTGAAAGGACTCTAAAATGCATACAAAACTCAATTAGCCATAAAAAAAGAGAAGGTGAAAACCTGTGAGAAAACAATATCATCCAATTTTTTTTACGGAGTGTAAAAAAAATACATCAAATTTTAAAAAGAATAATTAGAAAGATCGCCAAGAGGGTATACGGGATGCGTATTCTTGAAAAGATTACAAATGGTTTTCAACATTTGCGTTGCAAGTGGCTCAAAGAAACCAAAACGAATAAAAAATGAGGATGGAACCATACACGAATATTCAAGTGAGGGAGGTATGTATGAACAAGAATCTCAAGCCCGTGTGCATTATCGGCACACTTACCCTTACTCAGGATTTCCCAACCCTTTTTCACCCTGTACGGTCACCAGTGTACGAAGATTCAAGTGTAACGAACCGGACTAGATTTTTGTATATCCAAAACAGAACGCGACGCAGTTTAGTTCACGCCTAACGGAGGCCGGACGACAAAGTTATTCCGCTTCAAAGATTACAGCTTCATTACAATGAGCTTGTTTCAGGTAGCCCAAGTAGGGGGTACATTGTGGAGTTTCCTGTAACCTTTGGGATTGTAATCTAGATTATGATGTTAGACATCAATAGGGTTTCGTTTCTGATCTAATTGACTTTTGGCCCATTAATTACTCTAGGTCAAAGGTTGGTGTTCCCGCATCTTCTAAGTACCTTGGCTCAGAATGGTGGATCCGGTTTAAGCTTCTGACTGCGGATCTAGCCGCTGTTGGGCGTATAAATTTTACCCTGAGTGTAGTATGTCAGTCTGGTAACCTTAGCTCTCCGCTCATTGGCTACGTGCATTCTGTTGACCTTGTGGACGTGAAACTGGACGAAATTTGTTGTATAAGCCAGTAGAGGCCAAAGAAGACAGGTTGCTGTTTTAGTAGTGTCTCTTGAGAAACCCTAGAAATTCCAACAAACCTACTTTTGGAGAACTTTTTCCTTGTTGTTTGTGACTATAGATTGTCTCTTGTGGAAATCGTAGTTCGGTTGGGTAGTTGACATTATCCTTCTTTATGGGCGATTTGATTTTTTCCCTGTTTGAAACCAGGAAGATTCTAGTCGGTTCCGTTCTGCGGAATCCGAGAGGTGAAGGAGGAACTTACCAGTTTTCGATACCTTTATGGAGAGATTCCGTCTTTTCTTTGGTCATCGTTTATCTCTCGGGTAGGTTGAGCCTTCTTTGCTATAATTCATAATTTCATCTTTTATTCTCTTTTCCGGGGCAAGGTTATATCGTTAAATATGAAACGACATATTCTTTTATTTCCTATATTCCTGCGTAGAAGTCCATTTGTTTACTTGTTGGTGATCTTTCTTAGCTCCGGCGGTGTTAGCACCGGAGTAGATTGTTGTTACCTGCAGGACAATAAAGGGGTTTGAAGTAGCAATTGGTAGACTTTTGGCGGATAAACACTAAATTGGGGTATCGGCCCAAGGACCCAATCCTTTTCCCCCAACCTGATGGGAAAAAAAAAGGGGGGAGGGGGGTATTTTTTTTTCACTTGCCCCCGCATTCATTCCTCATGCTTATCCTATCTTCTCTTATGATTAGCATTCATGTCTTCGGGAGGGATGGGGCAGAGTTGGGCATTGCCATCATCAAAGAGCATCAACATTTGGGTTTATTTGCAGGCCACTTTTGCACCTCTCTCAAGGCCGCCGACCCTTACCTTATGGTTCCCATGCACGCTCGACAAGAATAATAAATATTGTATTTCAATTTTTTTTTTATCCATGTTCGTTTTTTGCTTTACACTTTATTTTATTGGTTGCATCTTTTTTTCGATTTTTTAATTCGATTTGTTTTTTGTTTCAGAGTTTTGGTTTTTTATTTTGACTACATTTTATTCATTTTTTGTTTAATGTTTTTTAGGGTTTTTGAAAGTTATTAGGGTTAACTTAAAAATATATTTAAAACGAAAAATTTATTTGCAATTTTTGTTTTTTGGGAGCAAAAATACATTCTTTTTAGAGAAAGCTCCCATTACCTTTGTAACATTGTCATTTTTGCCTATGTGTTGTTTTATTTTTGTTTTTATGTAATGCAGTTTTTATTTTTTGGAGCAAAAATACATTATTTAAAAAAAAAACTCTAATTATATTTGTAACATTGTCATTTTTGTCTCTTTGTTGTTTTGTTTCTGTTTTTTGTAGAATTCAAATTATCATGAAGCATGCATGTCTCACTCGTGGCAATGATTCAAAAAATGTTTGGTTAACAAATGTTTTTCTGTATGATTGTCTTTATCTTGGACGGACAAGGGTCACGTTTTGACGATGGTTACAACAAATGGTAAAAGTGATTCAGTAATTAATCTATAAAGCAAGAAATTTAACGAAAATATGTTTTATTTTAATGTTTCGTACATAACAAAAAAAAAAAAAAAAATTTTTTTTAGGGTTTTTTTTATTGTATTTTTTATCCACTGAATTGCCGTGCGGAATTTATCAGATGCATGCGCCACTTAGACTTTTTTATCTGTCCCGTAGGTGCTATGGCGCAACAATTTTTGGAGGTGTAAAGCTAACAAGTAATAAAAAAAAAACTAATTTTTAGGGTTTTTTCAATTGTAATTTTCATCTATAGAATGGTTGTGCGGAATTTATAAGATGCATGCGCCACTAAGACTTTTTTACTTGTCCGGTAGGTGTTATGGCGCAACAATTTTTGGAGGTGGAAAGCTAACAATTAATAAAAATGCATTTCCAAATTTAAAACAAAAGAAACTTGGTACAAAGAACCCTTTACGGAAAGAAGAGTTTTAACGAAAGATAAAGAAGGAAACAAGATATCTTTCATGCAACCACTTTGTAACAACACACAACGGAGAAATCCAAAAAAAATGTCAAAAATAAAGTGGAGGAAAAGAAGCTTAGTACAAAAACCCTTTCACAAAAAGAAGAGTTTTAGGCAAAAAGAGAGAAGGAAAAGACACATTTTTCATGCAACCACTTTGTTACAACACATTAACGGAGAAATCCAAAAGAGAAGACAAAATTAAATTGGAGATAAAGTGGATAAAGCAATCTAGAAGAGAAGCTATTTATAGAAAAACACAAACACAACATAATTCTTATTAAAAAAATTATGAATCACAATAAAAAATACTTACAAAAATTTATATTTACACAAAAACACAGTGACAATGGACAAAAGTAAAGTGGACAGAGAGGAGGAAAAAAAAAATCTTTGATACAACCACTTTGTTATAACAAACAATTTCAATATGCAAAAAAAATATTTAAAAAAAAAACATTTCGTTATCTCACAAAACACACGCCGAACGTGGACAAAGAGCAACGATGTTGTCAACAAAGGGGTACGATTTTTTAAACTCAACATTTATTTTTTGTTATGTATCTAATTTCAAATAATCAAATTTTCTTATCTATATTCTATTTTTCCAAGTTTGATTTTTTTTATGGTGAATATTTCAGTGCTGATCGAGAAGCCATCAAAGAAATGGGACGTTAGACATCCGACCAATTTTCGTATTTTTATATTACGGATTTCCCAACCGATAATTTACTTCAAACTTTTGGCCACGAGATCAACACAAGAAAATGTTTTCTACCTCGTTCTATAGTGGAACCCTCTTCTACTATTTGTGTTATGTTTTGGCTGTGGGTCGAAACGACGTTTGCAAAACTGCCAATGGTATGTTTAAAAAAACTCCCACCATTTATATCATTATTTTTTATTTTAAGTTATCTTTGATGTTTTATATTCGTCACATTTTTTTTACATTTTTTTTTTTTTGTATTTTTTTTAACTTTTTTTTTTACTGTTTTTTTTTTCTTTTTCTCATTTTCATTTTTTTTTCTGTTTTTTCTTTTATTTATGTGTTTTCAATTGTTTTGTTTTTATTTTTTCAACTATTATTTTCGGTTTTTTTGTTGTTTTCCCTTTATATATTTTTTATAACTTTTATTTTTTTTCTTTTATTTATATTATCTTTTTTTCCTTTTATTTTTTATCACATTTTTTTTTTCTCTCTCTCTCTTTTACTATTTTTTTTTTCTCTCTCTCACTTTTTTTTTATGTTTAATGGAATAATTTTTTATGAAAAACATACAAATGTTTTTTTGTGCGGAAAATTGATGGAGCTTCCAAATCTGAACGAGATTTAAACGCTCAAAATTTCCTACAAACCAAATTATGGCTTAAAACTATGTTTTTACAAGACCATGTTTTTTTCCAAGATTTATTTCCCAAACTTACTATTTTTACGCACAAATTGTTCTAATCTCATTTGTGGTCGTCGTTCAAAGACGAGGTAAAAAATACGTGTTTTGAAGCATCAGATATGTGGTCTTATTACTAATGCTGAAACAAATGTGCCAATTACTATGTGCCAATTACTATCTTATAGGTTGGAAAATCAGTCGATTCATTACATATCTGGAGTCAAATATGTAGACGAAATATTGATTTTATGGGAGAAGAAATGTGTTGTATGAAAGAGACACTGTCTAGTTTGAAAGAGAAAATAGATAATATGGTTGAGAAGTTAACTCATATTATTCAAAGAATGGACGACCGCGGAGAGACGTTGCATGAAAGACAACCCTCTCAACCTCCGTATAGACCATCTAAAGATGAATAAGTCATAGGAATTGGGACTCTTGAACGCAATCTTCCTCGAACTAAACACGAGCGAGATAAAACCCATGCAGAAACAACAAAAAAAATTGAAATATTCTCACCTCTTGCTCTATCACAAGGAAAATCAAATAACTCAAATTGGAGCTCGAATACACGCGGTAAAAGATGTTTAGAGAGCATGTTTGGAAAGTATACCATGATGGTATAGCTGGAATCTTTTCGATTACGCATTTGGTATCACGTAGAATTAGTTGGAAGAAACCAAAATATCGAAAGTTTTATCTGAACTTTTGCAGATGACTCTCGAATATTATCCTTTCTTCAAAGTAATTCCACCTAATTCCAAATGCGCAATCAAAAGGATTTTACCTATACCATTACAGTATGCCTTCCACACATTTTTTACCTTACGTAGTCGGGCTCCAATTTGAGTCATCAAAAAAATTGATTTGATTTATTTTGTGATAGAGTAAGAAATGGAAATGTTTCAGTTATTTTGTCGTTTCTACATGGGTTTTATTTTGCTCATTTTCACTTTTAGGAAGATTGCGTTAAAAAGCCTTGATTCCCATTGCTAATTCATCTTTTCATAGTCTGTATAGAGTGTGGGACGGTTTTTCTCATGCAACATTTATCCGAGAACTTCTATCCTCTGAAAGAACATGAGATAACTTTTTATCGATATTATACATTTTGTCTTGCAAACTAGACTACGTCTTTTTCACACAATATAGTTTTTTTCCTATAAAATCAATTTTTTTTCTACATGTTCGATTCTAGATAAATAATGAACCTACTAATTTTCTGACCCAAGAGATAGTAATTGACATATTTACTTCAATATCAGCAATAAACTTACATATCCGATGCTTTAAAGCAAGTATTTTTTACTTCATCTTTGAACGACGACCAAAAATGAGACAATAACAATTTGTGTGTGAAGATAGGAAGCTTAAGAAATAAATCTTGCAAAATAACACGGTGCTATAAAAACAAAGTTTTAAGTCATAAAATGATTTGTAGGTAATTTTGAACGTTTAAATCTCGTTCAGACGAGAATTTTTTTACACAAAAAAATTTGTATGTTTTTTAATGAAAAAATACTCCATGAAACATAAAAAAAATTGGAAGAGAGAGGGAGAGGGAAAGAAAAATAATGATAAAAAAAGGGAGAGAAAGAAAGACAAGGTTAAATTTATAAAAGAAAATAAAATAAAATTATCTTAAAAATATAGGGAAAACAACATAAAAACTGAAAAAAAACAATTGAAAATATAAATAAACAATTGAAAAAACAACAATGAACGAAAATAAACAAAAAACACAAAAAAGGTTCAAAATGAGAGAAAGGAAAAAATAGAACGAAAACAAGTACAAAAAATGTAATTCAATATACAAGAAAAAAAATAAAATAACATAAAAAATTATAATAAACATAAAATATCAATGATTACTTAACATAAAAAAATAATGATATAAATGGTGGGAGTTTTTTTAAACATACCGTTAGCAACTGTGCATAAGTCATTTCGATCCACGGTCAAAACATGTCACAAAGAGTAGAAAGGGGTTCCACTGTGAAACGAGGTAAAAAATTATTTACTTGTGTTATTTTTTTGGCTAGAAGCTTAAAGCAGAATTTAGGTTGATAAAATTGCTATATAAGAATAACAATTTTGTCGGATGTCCAACTTCCCATTAGTTTGATGACTTTTCGATCATCATTGAGATACTCACCATAAAAAAAAAAATTTGCAAAAATACAACATAGATATCAAAAATTGTTTATTTGAAATAAATGCATAATAAAAATAAAATGTTGAGTTTAGAAAAACGTACCTGCTTGTTGCCAACATCATTGTTTTTTGTCTTCATCCAACGTGCTTTTTGTGGGTTAACGAAATGTTTTTTGTTTTAAATGTTTTTCTAATATGCTAAAACTATGTGATGTAACCAAGTGGATGCATAAAATATATTGTTTTACTTTCTCTGTTTTTGGCTAAAACTATATTTTTCTGTGTAGGGTTTCTCGTATCGAGCTTCTTTTGATGAAAACTTTGAAACTACATTGTATTGTTTAATAGCTCTCTCTCTAAAAAAAATTATTGGGCCACAATATTTAGCGGACAAAAAATAAAGTTTAAGTCACGAATGCCTCTAATAAATTCTGCTGTGCTATTTTGCCGATAAAAATAACATGAAACAATATTTAAAAGATTAGTTTTTTTTTTAAATAACATGAAACAATCCCTACAAAATTAGTTTATTTTTTTTGTAATGTAGAAACCATTAAAGTAAAACACAACCTCGTTGAATTTTCTGTTTTATAGATTACTTAGTGAATTACTTTTCCAATTTTTTGTAACTATTGCCAAATCACGACCTTTGTCCGCCCAAGATAAGAAATATTATACGGAAAAATATCCGCTAACCGAACATTTATGGAATCATCGCCACGAATGAGACACGCATGGTTCATGATAAATTGACTTCTACAAAAAACAAAAACAAACCAATAAAGAGACAAAAAATGACAATGTTAAAAATGTTGTGGGAGCTATTTTTTGTAACTATGCCAAATCATGACCTTTGTCCGCTCTAGATAAGAAATATTATACGGGAAAACATGTATGGTATCATCGCCACGAATGAGACACGCATGGTTCATGATAAATTGACTTCTATAAAAAACAAAAACAAAAAATCAAAGAGAAAAAATGACAATGTTACAAATGTTGTAGGAGCTTTTTTTTTTTAAATAATGTAGACCACAACTGAGACACGCATTGTTCATGATAAATTGACTCACACAAAAAACAAAAACAAAAAAACAAAGAGACAAAAATTGACAATGTTACAAATGTAATGAGAGTTTTTTTCTTTTAAAATAATGTATTTTTGCTCTCAAAAAACAAAAAATGCATTATATAAAAACAAAAACAAAACAACACATAGACAAAAAATGACAATGTTACAAATATAATGAGAGTCTTTTTTTAAAGAAATGTATTTTTGCTCCTAAAAAACAAAAATTGCACATAATTTTTGCGTTTTAAATAGATTTTTAAGTTAACCCTAAAAAAATTCAAAAACCCTAAAAAACATTAAACAAAAAACGTGTAAATATCAAGTCAAATTAGAAAACTTAAACCCTAAAACAAAAAACAAATCAAATAAGAAATTGAACAAAATATGCACCTAATTAGATTAAGTGTAGAGTTAAAAAATAAAATGAATTGAATTAATGAAATACAATACATACCTCACTTGAATACTGGTGTATGGTTTCATCCCCAATTTTTTTTCTTTGTGTTTTTTTTTGGCCACCTCCAACCAAAATGTTGAAAACTGTTTGTAATCTTTGAGAGAATACACTTTTCATATATCTTCTTTGCGATCTTCATGATTATTCTTTTTAAAATTTGATGTATTTTTTTTTCAGACTATTGTAAAAGTTTTTGAATGATACTGTTTTCTCTAAGGTTTTCATTTTTTTTTTTTTTTTTTTTTGGCTAATTGAGTGTGTATGCGTCTTGGAGTCCTTTCATTCATTGTATGAGTGTGGTATAACTCTTATCTTTGTTACTCCATCAGGTGTAATAGCTACATTTGGGTGCCTTTGTCCACTCTAAATTTTTTTCAAACTGATTTAAATCATATTGATAAGTTAATGTTGTGTTTGGGTTACACTGTTTTAATGAATCTTTGATGATCCATTCTCTATTTGATGCACTATATAGTGGGGGGATTTTTATTCCTACATTGCTAATTTTTATTCCTACATATTCCTACTTCACTATATAGTGAGGGGATTTTTATTCCTACATTGCTAATTTTTATTCCTACATTGCCATTTTCATCATCTAAAGAACAAATTTTTGACAATTTCCAAATGCGAACTCCGAGACAATATTAGGAAAAAATTGGGAAATTCCTTTACACTAAGAAACATTGAAAAAAAAATATAAAGAATTAAAAAAATGAAAAATAATAAAAAGAAAATAATAAAAAATACCTTTAAAATTTCTAATTTAAAAGAACGAAATTAAAATAAAAAAAAGTAAAGGAAAAAAAAGATGAAATAAAAAGAAAATAAAAATAAAAAAACGGAAATATAAAATTGTAGGATTTAGGGTTATGCTGTGGGATTTAGTGTTATGCTGTGGGATTTAGGGTTATGCTGTGGGATTTAGATGTAGGTTCCAAAACCGGATACGTTAAAACGTAAATCAAAACCTAACTCATAAAGTGTACGTAAAAAATAGATTAACGTACGTCCATGTTTACGTACGTTTCAAAACAATACAATTTGAAACGCAATCATTTGCAATACATACTGAAAAACAGGTGGTTCACATTATAGCGTACGGAATTTCGCGCGGAGAGTTCATCTGCATTGGAGTGTACGGAATTCAACTTCGTAGATTAAGCGTTCTCATGTGACTCGCGGCTGAACCTTGTTAAAGCTATATCGACGGATTAATTGGTAGCGCTTAAAGTGTGAACGTTTATTATATTTTATAGATAATTTTGAATCACGAAGGCGGTTTACATGTTCACATGTCACTTGCGTGACGCAATTTATAACGTATGCTATATATGGGAACGCTTCGAGTATGAACACTTTGTTTCGTAAGTTTTTTTTTTTCCATTTGACCGAATCACCGAGGAGACTCCTAAATAAAATTCTACTAGGGTATCTTAGGGCTTTTAAGCCATATCGCACCGTTCAAAATTTTTCCGATGGTCAGATGTGGAAGAACTTTGTCGGACGTAATCTTGTTGCCAAATATCATGCAAGCTTGCCTTTAGATTTTTACATATATCATAAGATGGTAACACATGTACAGTTATCAATTGATTTCCTGTAGATTTAACGAGAAAAGGCGAAAAAGTCTTCAAACTCCTCCAGGTATTTAGAAACATTGCCGGATAAAGCATAGCTTGAAGTCGATAAACGGCTGCGATTTCTCGCACGATGAGGTACGGAAAATGTACGGCTTCCCACGCCTACATTCGCAGAAAAAAGTCGCCGCAATGGAAAGTTGACTTTTTTTAATTATCCTCGAACTTGAACAATTCTTCACACGAAACGGCGATTACACATTTTAGCCAATATCTGACCGTTCATGTTCATGTTTTTCCGACGGTTAGATGTGGAAATCTTCTCGTCGGAAAATATTGTACCTTACGCCAAAACGCATGCAAGTTTGCGGTTGCATGCGTCAATAGTTTGACGACACGTGTACAATTTGCATTGGACGAGTTCTAAAAAGGGAAAAGCTCTTAGACTCTATGAAATGGTTATAGTCCCAAAGCTCAAACATTTCAAACATTTCGAATGGTTGAAATCTTGAACTTGGAAGATTTCTCTCTTTTTTCTTTCTTTCTCTTTCTCTTTTTCTCTTCTTTCTCTTCAATTTGATTTTCTTCTTTCTTCTTTTTCATTTTTGTTTCTTTTTTCATTGGCCTTTTCAGTTTTTGACCTGGTGAAAGGTATTTTTTATTTTCCCTTCATCTTTTTTGAGTGAAATATTGTTTACGTAAAAAGCAACATTTTGATTTTTTTCTGAAGTCTCTTGCATTTACCCCTGCAAATAATCACTTTTCTTTGTCACTTTCTGTTTTTTCTTTCCTTTTTGTTGTAAGGATTCCTTTAATTTTTCCTTTCAGTTTTCTCGACTAGTTCAAAGAAATAGTGCGTGAATCATGGTAAAATGTGACATTTGGTCGCCCTTTTGAACGGAAGACCTTTTTTGTTTTTATTTTTTTTGTTTATTTGTTTTTGTTTTCTTTTTTTATTTTTTTGTAATATTATGTGAGCAGGTAAAACAAGGGATAAAAACGGAACTTGAAACGACGATTGAAACGGAAATGGAATGGGGAACGGAAACGGAAACGGAACTGGGATGGGGCAACATGGAAACGGACGAAACGATGCCGATGATTTCGTCGAGGGAGGTTCCGGAAGGGAAGCTCCGAAAAGTAGAGTTCCGATTTTTAAAAAAGGAAGATTTTGAGGTTTGACTATTTTATTTGGGAGTAAAAGGGAGGGAAAATAAAGGGGGAATTTGTGGTCTTCAATTAAACTTGATTACCTTTTTTTTTTTCTACAGCATATAAAGTGGATTATAATTTTCTTTTGCTGAAAATAATATGGATTTTTTTTTATTCGGTTAAGGTTTGAGTTTTCGTAGCATGAATACGTCTATACCATTCTTTCGCACCTGGAACTTTATGTTGTTTTTTCTTTTAAGTTTTATTTTTTTCACAAGAAATAATGGATATTTTCGTTCCTTTTTTATTTTCTTTTTCAGCCATAAATAGTGTGGATACTTCAGCTATTTGATCGTTTTTTTTTTCACTCACTGTAAATACTGTGGATATTTTGGTCCTCTATTATAGTGTAAAAAAAAAACAAAATGTAATAGAAACAGAAAAAATAAAAATATCCTAAAAAAATATTCGTCGACTTTTTCTTACTCACTCACCTACTCTCACTCACTCTCCCTCTCTTCCCATCTCTCTCTCTCTCTCTCTCTCTCTCTCTCTCTCTCTCACCCTTAATAGTCTGGATACTTTGGCTTGCCATTTCGTCAGGACAATAAATTCTCTCTCTCTCTCTCTCTCTCTCTCTTAATAGTGTGGATACTTTAGATGTCATTTCTTCAGAATAACAGATTCTCTCTCTCTCCCTCAATCTTTTCTCTTCTTTTCTCTCTTGCCCTCTCTCCCTCTCTCTCCCCCTCACCCCCTTAATAGTGTGGATACTTTGGCTCGTCCTTCCTTCAGGGCGGCAAGTTCGGAGAGAGCGTGGAGAGCGTGGAGGCCTACGAGGGGGGGCAGGGAGAGGGGAGGTTCGGGCTCCCGAGGAGAGGGAGGGAGGGAGGGGAGTGTGGGACATGCGGAACTGGGTTGAGGAGACTGTGCAATGGAGAAGGTGAGAGAGAGGGGAGAGGAAGGAGAGGGGGAGAGGGAGAGGGAGGAGAGGGGGAGGAAGGGAGGGGAAGGGAAGGGAAGGGGGGGGGAAGGGGGGGGGAGGAAGGGAAAGTAGAGGGGCAGAGGGAAAGGAAAAGGAAGAAAAGGGGGGAAAGGGGGGGAAGGAGAGCAAAGGGAAAGAGAAGGGAATCCTCCGAGGGAGGGGGGAGAGAGAGGAAGTTAGTACCCTGCGGATTATCCATCGAGTATATTGTTCAATCGAGATGGCGAGAGAGGAAGAAGGGACGGCATAGTGGAGGACGAGGGAAGGAGAGACGGTTTCCCTTCCCCTGATCTCCCTCAGTCTTCTCCCCCTCCCCCCCTCCCCCCCTCCTGACATGTCCTGTCCCTCTCCATACCCTCCAATGGTTGCACCTTGCCCCCTTCTTCCCCTTCTCTTCCCTCCCTCTAGCCGCCCCCCCAGCTTCTTCTTCCCTGGCCATCCCCCCACCTCCCTTCCCCCAAACTCCCTTTCTCCCACCTCCCACCTCCCTCCCCCTCCCTCCCTCCCCCCCCACCTCCCTCCCCCTCCACCTCCCTCCCCCCCACCTCCCTCCTCCCGTACCTCCCTCCCTCCCTACACCAGCTGTCCCTCCTCCCCCACCCCAGCAGTTCCTCCCCTCCCCTCCCCTCCCCTCATGTCCCTCTTGCCCCCTCATCCCCCAGTTCCCCCCTGCCTTCCCAGGGAAGGATTTAGGGGGGGGGGGGGGGGGGGGTTTGGGGGGGGGGGGGGGAGGAGGGGGGCATTGGGGGGGGAGGGGGGGGGGGGGGGGTTGGGGGGGGGGGGGGGGGGGGAGGGACGCACAGAGTCACGACGAGGGTGGGGGGGAGTGGGGGGAATTGAGAAGGGAGGGGGAGGTTTGGGGAGTTGGAAAGTCGGAAGGGAGTGATAGGGAGAAGGGAAGGGGGAAGAAGGGAGATGATTGGAGGTACTTGGCTGGTTGGGCGGGGAGGAAGTAAGGATCAAAATCGGTTTTTCTCTATCTTTTGCTCTCTCTTTGTCTCTCTCTTTTTCTGCTCTCTCTTTCTCTCTCTTTCTCTATCAGCTTCGAACAAAGAGCTAAACTAACACTACTCTCTCCTATCCTCTCCTTCCTCTCCTCCCCTATTTGTTGTTTTTTTTGCTCATTTCCTTTCTCTGCCTCTGTCCCCTTTCCTCCCCTCTCCCTCCTTTCCTCTCCCTCCCTCCCTGTTTGCAAAACATTGGGGCCAGAAACCTCTCCTCCTCCCCCTCTTTGCTAAAAACTGATCCCTCTCACCTCCCCTCCCTTCCCTCCCCTTCCCTCTCCTCCCCTGTTTGCAGGACATTGGGGCCAAAAGCCTCTCCTTCTCCCTCTCTATACCCCCTTTTTAAAGCCCCAACTTTTGAAAATATTAAATAATATTTGTTTAAACTGTGGAAAAATAAAACCGAAAAAGACAAAAATTAAGGCGTTTGTGAAGGATTTAGAAGGGGGGAGAGAGAGGGCGAGAGGGGAGGGGGAGGGGGGCGAAGAGGAGAAGGACAAAGAGGAGGAGGAGGAGGATAAGGTGGTAGAGGAGGAGGAAGAGGAGGGGGAGGGGGAGGGAGGGGGTTCGCGTTGCGTGGCGCGTACTGGATCCATGGACGCTGCCGCCCGGAGGATCCTGCGGTGCGGAGGAGAGTCCATCAAAATTACGAGGTTGCGCAGGACATGGATCAATCAAGTTAAATATAAAGGATATGAAGAAGGGGGAGGGAATTAATGGAAAATTTAGGGGGAAAGTGATTTTGACCAACTTCAAATGGAAAAAAAGGAATTCAAATTCTGCAAGACACCGTTTTTTTTTTTTTTTTATCATCTGAAAATTTTTTAGAAAGACCTTGGAGAAAAATGTTTTATGTTTATTAATTTTGATTCTCTTCAGTTGTTGTTCTTCGATCTCCCGTCATTTTTTTTTTTTTTTTTTTCAGGGAATTGTGAAGGAAAAAAAAGACAAAACTTCAAAATCACAAAATTCGGGTGAAGATTGTGACTGGTGTCGACATTTTGAGGTAAACCAAAAAAAAAAAAACTCCATTTACCTATTAAAATGATTAAACAGATAAATAAATATATAAATATATCATTATTTAATTATATATATTATGATAATCAATTAAAAAATATTATATAAATCATATGTATATCTGTAATTCTATATGTATATATTTGCTAATAAAATAATTTGTTCACAGCTTAAATGACTATATGAAAACTATAAATTCATAATTAATGAAAATCTGAAATTTCTATTTCTCAAGGTAGTTTTCTTAGAAAGAATATACCTTTTTTAGTGCGTATTTTTGCAGAATACTACTTTTTCTATTGCGAATTTTCTCAGAATATAACTTTTTGTAGTGCGTATTTTTCTCCCTTTTTTCCCAGGGTAAAAATTCGAGAAAAATGCCTCCTTATGAAGTGAGAAAGGCGGAAGAAGGATTCGAAATTTTCGTAAAAATTAAGGAGGAAAAAATTCCTCCAAAGTTCGAAAACTTTTGGAATCTATTATCGAATTCACCTTCCGATAAAAAAACAAAAAGAAAAAAGATTTTTCCTTTCCAGGTGAGACGTTTTTTTTTTTTTTTTTTTTTTAACATTGTTGTATTTATTTTTTGCAAGGAAGAAACAAACAGGAAATAGTGTTTCTTTGAACAATTTAATTATTATTATTTTTTATTTTTTTTAAGTTATTGCATATACACTTGCTAACAATGTTTAATAAATTTTGAATGTATGTATATTTAAAAATTTTTACAATTAAATGTTGAACCGTTGTTTGATTTTATACTTTACATTCATAAATATATAAAAGCGCTTAAGAAAAAAAAAGAAAAAAGTTAAACCGTTTTTTTCCGCTTTTTTTTGTTTGTTTGTTTTGTACTTTTTACTTTTTAAGGTTTACAAAATTTTGAAGAAAATCAAATCGGAAAAAATTGAGTTTCCTGTGGAAAGTTTTTTTCTGCGAAACTTTCCGATTCCTCCGAACCGCCTCCTGGAGAGAGAGGAGGGGCCAAGGGGGTTTTCGGTCAGTCTTCAACTCTCTCTCTCTCTCTCTGTCTCTGTCTCTCTTTGAGTCCCTCGCTGTCTCTCTTTGTCTTTCTCTCTCTGCCTCTCGCTATCTTTGTCTCTCTCACTCACTATGTCTCTTTGTGTCTCTATCTCTATCTCTTTTTGTGTCTCTCTTTGTCTCTCTCTCTCTCTTTCTCTTTTCTGCCTTTCTTTCAGCTTCTCGCCATTCTCCCCTCTCCTCTCCTCTCTCCCTCACTTTTCACCTTTCTCCCCTCTCCCCACTCATTTCCCTTCCCCTTCTCCTCATCCTCTCATCTCCCACACCCACTCCCTCTCTTCCTCCTCCCTCTTCATCCACTCCTTTCTCTCTCTCAATATCTTCCTCTCTATCCCTCTGTATCTACGTCTACTTGTACTATCCCTCTTACTCTCCCTCGCCTTCTCCTCCTTCCCCTTCTCTGCCTTTCCCTTCTCCCCTTCTCCGCTTCCTCTCTCCCTCTACAATTTCTACCTTTTCCCTCTCCCTCCTTTTGCTCTTATTCTCTCCCTCTCCGTCACTCTCACTCTTTCTCCTGCTTCTCACCATCCCTCCCTCTCCACCTTCTATCCCATCTCCCTTCCCCTTCCTCCTCCCCTCTCCCCTTTCACCCTCCTCTCTCCCC
>JBBHKE010002352.1:0-51574 GCA_037447655.1 Zygnema cylindricum
GAGGGGGAGTTGGGAGGAGGTGGAAGGGGAGGGCGAGGGGGATGGGGAGAGAGAGAGGGAGCGGAAAAGGGGAAAGAGAGAGAGGGAGAGAGGGAGAGAGTAGAGAGAGAGAGAAAGAGAGAGAGAGCGAGAGAGATAGAGACAGAGAGAGAGAAGTTTTGGAATAGATCCGTTAATCAGTCTTGGAACAGATCCCCTCACAAGTCCAGAAATAGATCCAATAACAAGGAATTTATCTATTAGTACTAAGTCTTGGAATGGACTTTTTACTTTCCCTCGAAAAAGCTTACCTTCCCTAGTCTTACCTTTTCCCTCTTGTTTTTCTTCGACGCTTTTTACCTTTCATAATAAGCTCAGAATAAATCCACTAATAAGTCTTGGAACAGGTCACTAACTATGTATTAATAACTAAGTAGTAACAACTAAGTATTAACTATGTATTTAAAACTAAGTGGTAACAACTAAGTACTAACTAGGTATCAATAACTAAGTAAGTAGTAACAACTAAGTATTAACTAGGTATTAATGACTAAGTATTAACAACTAAGTATTAACTAGGTATTAATAACTAAGTAGCAACACCTAAGTACTAACTAGGTCTTAATAACTAAGTAAGAAGTAACAACTAAGTATTAACTATGTATCAATAACTAAGTATCCATGACTAAGATTTAACTATGTGTCCATAACTATGTATTAATAACTAAGCATTAACTATGTATTAACAACTAAGTATTATACTCACATTTTAATGGATTCGTCCAAAGTTATGGCTATAAGAGCTTCCTCATATCGTTGTCTCCTCTTATCGTTTCGACAGAGGGCATCGGCCACCGCCATCCTCAGCTGATCTGAAAAAGCAAACCCTAAAAAAAAAGAATCACCACACTATTTTGGACTTTTTTCCCAAGCCCAAGAATAAACCAAATGGTCTAGAAACTTGGGAACGAGACTCGTCCATTGGTATCATAAATTGTAATTAGAGTATAGAAATTATTAACATGGGGTTTTGTATCAGTGGTCTTAATTTTAATTCAGTTCCGAATGACGTTTAAATGGCGAATTTTGAAATTTTGAACCGTTTGAACAATTAAATTTCAGAAAAAGACAACTAGGATTATTATCGCCATTTTGTGGTCAGAGGGCAAAAAAAACTGGCACAGAGGTCAAATAGATTGTCAAAATATTAACAACGGAGAATCAAAGCCACCCCAGAAATCCTTCAAAAACCCTAAACAACCCTAAAAACATTTAAATTTTTAAAAATTTGAAGTCTTTGAAGGAGACAAAACGGATAATAACAAAATTCGGGCAAAAAAAAGTGTTATAGAATCAAATAGGAAACGTACTTAACATCATTAATTTCTGTAAAATGACCTATCAATAGAGTGAACCTGAGATTTAAATTGTGAAAAATTATTTATTAGTAGGTCAAAAGAAAAAAAAAGATAAAGATTCAACGATTTAAAGATTTTTTTTATATAAAGATTCAGTTAATATCTTACCTGACTCTTCCTCCTCCTCCTCCGGTGATAATGGCTGTCCTTTATTTGTAGCCATTCCTTGAACCTGAAAAGAAGGGACAGGGAGGGAAAAGTAGGACGAGAAAAGGAGGAAAAGAAAAGAAGCAAAAGAAATGAAGGAAAAGAAAAGAAGGAAAAGGGAGGGAAAAAAGGGGAAAGAAAAAAAGAAGGAAAAGAAAAGGAGGAAAAACAAAACGAAAGATGGAAAAGGAACGGACGTCAGAGCCACATTAATAGATGCCATTTAGTTGAAAAGAGGAAATAATATATGCTGTGAAAAGTATCCGGTTTTTTTTAACCTAAAATTTCAGTGTTAAAATCCCTCCATGAGTACAGTCTTTTACAAATCATAAGATTACTGTTGTTAAAAATCGTTAAAAATCCTTACTAACCAAACAATAAATTACAAATTTTATGATAAATTTTTAAACTTCGGTGTTAAAAATTGTTCGTAAAAACTCACCATTCCTCAAATAAGGCACCTTCCGTCCCCTTTCACTCTCACAAAACCCTTTAAAACCCCAAAATATAATTAAAAAACATTGAAAATTGTTAAAAACTGTTAAAATCGTTAAATTCGTTAAATTCGTTAAAAAGCGTCAGAATTCGTTTGTTAAAACTCACCAACGCTCGAAAAAGGCATCTTCCGTCCCCCTTTACTCTCCTCACAGTGTAATGCTCCACTTTTTTCGCGGCCTGGGGGGGTCCTCCCTGCCTGTATTTACCGATTTACAAAACAATTCAGAAATAAATCAATAAAACAATAAAACAAAAAAATAATAAAGCAGTAATTCAATAAAGCAATATAGTAATAAAGCAATAATTCAATAAAGAGATAAAGCAATAAAATTGGTGAACTACACTGCCCATCACTATTAGAGTTAATCACTTTTATTCAAGTGAGCAATTCTTTTGACCCAACATTAATAACACTAATTAGTTAAGTGTCTCATAATGAGCCACGTGTCAAAACATAATTTTGTGTGGTTAATTATAATGCAGCATTAACACCAAGAGATTTGTTCACTCTAATAGCGATGGACAGTATAATAAACTACACTGTGTACCATTATTAGCGTTGATGTTTTTTTTTTTTGCCGCTTTAAAGACCACACTTGTCCAACCTTCAATTGGAGGCAGCCAATTGAAAGGCGTTACTCTTCTCTTTCAATCTGAACCATCAGATTAAAGGGTTTTTTAGGGGGTTTTTACAACCGACAAGTGTGCACGGAGAAAAGTTGAAAATGGTGAAAAAACATCCCCGCTAATAGCGATACAGGGTATAGTAAATTATACAGTGTACCATAGTGAAAAACACTACACTGCCGATCGTTATTAGTGTTAGAGTTTTTTTTGACACTTGAAACATCTTTTCTCCGTGCACACTTGTCCAATCGTAAATCCGATGGTTGCTATTGGAAGGCAAGATCCTCACCTTCCTATTGGCGGTCTCCGATTGACAATCCGACAAGTGTGCACGAAGAAAAGATGTTTTAAGTGGCGAAAAAAACTTTAACACTAATAACGATTAGCGGTGTAGTTTAACAGACAAACCTCTTTCACACTGATAGTCTGCAGGAAGCCATTGACAACAATAACAGCTCCATCTGTAAGCGCCTCTTTCGCAAACCGTTCCAACAAATTTTTTTTGGAGCCAAGGCCATAAAAGAGGAGGTTAAAGCCTTGCCTGCAAGAACAAAAGTACAATCTATAAAGCCAGAAACTTCTGGTTCTGGAGGAAGAACTCCATCTCCTTGCCCATTATCGGTGCAAATTAGTACACCAAAAAAAGAATTCTTTGTTGCTCCTACACTATACCATCACTAACAAACCAAAGTTATTCCATTAGTCAGCGCCGATGGTAAAAATACGCTTACTGCAAAAAGTATATGGATGTTAATGATGAGAAAACTACATTCACATTTACGGCATTTAACTGGATAATATCCTTATTCAGCTGACTCAATCACTCTCAATTAAATTAATGCTCACCCGAGTTGAAATCTCCAATATGGGAAAGAGTCGACATACGATTCCAGCAATTGAACTTTCTCTTCTTGATGAGACTCTGAAAATTCAGCCATTGCTGCCCGAATCTCCTGTCACGAGAAAATAGGAACATCAGAAAATCGTGCATATCAATCGATGTTAATACTGAGAATCAAGGAAAAATCTGGAGTGTACGTATTATACTTTTGACCACTCCAAAAATTGAATAACGAACTGCAAACATGCATCACTAATTAATGTGACTTCATGTGCTAGTTAACAAAGTGCAATTGCTTATTGAATCTACTTTGTAACTTGAATATCAAGATTTTTTTGACGAAGAGGGAGGCAGGGAGGCAGGGAGGCAGGGAGGGAGGGAGGGAGGGAGGGAGGGAGGGAGGGAGGGAGGGAGGGAGGGAGGGAGGGAGGGAGGGAGGGAGGGAGGGAGGGAGGGAGGGAGGGAGGGAGGGAGGGAGGGAGGGAGGGAGGGAGGGAGGGAGGGAGGGAGGGAGGGAGGGAGGGAGGGAGGGAGGGAGGGAGGGAGGGAGGGAGGGAGGGAGGGAGGGAGGGAGGGAGGGAGGGAGGGAGGGAGGGAGGGAGGGAGGGAGGGAGGGAGGGAGGGAGGGAGGGAGGGAGGGAGGGAGGGAGGGAGGGAGGGAGGGAGGGAGGGAGGGAGGGAGGGAGGGAGGGAGGGAGGGAGGGAGGGAGGGAGGGAGGGAGGGAGGGAGGGAGGGAGGGAGGGAGGGAGGGAGGGAGGGAGGGAGGGAGGGAGGGAGGGAGGGAGGGAGGGAGGGAGGGAGAGTTCCAACCTTTTTAACTTTCTATTCTAAAAATTCCTTAAAAACCCTAGAATAACCACAAAAGAACCTTAAAGAACAATCAGCTTTACTCACCTTGAAAGGAGGGAGAGAGAGGAGCTTCTTTCTCTAAAGAATTATTGAAACCGAAGGAAGCCTTGGTGGTGAACTTAAGCTTCTGCGAAAAATCCGCCATAATTTGATTCAAAAAAGAAAAATAAAGAAAAAAAAAAAAAAAAAAAAAAAAAAAGGAAACGGAGAGAAAACGACCGGAGAGAAAAAAAAAATCCGGTTGTTTTTCCACCTAAAAATGACTCCTTAAAGAAAAAAAAAATCAAAAGACAGGACTCAGTTTGGGAGGGAAGAGCTTAGAATTCAAATTTTCGCTCAATTAGGGTTAAGGGTCTTTCAAGGGAGAGTATGGAGCAGCATATAGTGATTATACGTCACTTTGTGGCTGTGAATTTAGTAATTTGGATAATGACAACGGACAGCAGATTTAGTGTACGGGAATCTACAGTAACCACAGACGCTTTCCGTAAACCTTGCGGGTTTCTACGCCCGACTGGCAGCATAGAGTAGCGTTTCCAAACTGTTACGAACATAGTTCGAAAGTAGGTGACCGTACGCCCATACAATATGCCTATTGTACGCAAAACATACAATATGCCCTTAAGACCCATATTGTATTGGCCGCAAAATGAAATAAAATAGGAACAGGGTTGAGTTGCACATCGATCGATAGAGAATTAAACGACATGTCTAAATTTTGAAAAACAATCGGACAAAAAAAAAAAATTATGTGAGTTTTGAGGGACTTTTTATTAAAACCGTCAGATTCGGACGATCGGACGGTCGCTGATCAAAGTAAGCGATTTAAAAAGATCACATGAAAAGCCGATAACACAACTTACGAAAGGACAATCTGTCATATTAGCGTCTGCAATTTTGAGGGCCACACTAAATAAAGCCTCAAATTGACCAACCAGGCAGTATGGGACGATAAAAAAAAAAAAATACCACACTGCCAAAAAAATTACCAAAACCTACGGACCAACCCCGTTGGTGGCTTTTCCCCCGGAATGTCATCCTACGCCGTGTCAGTTCGCTAAAAAAAATCGTCCGGCGGCGTGCGCTGTACTTTGATCTTACGTCAGATTCGGACGATCGTACAGGAGTGTGCACGTCGCACACACATACAGTGCCTACGTTGCGCGAGTTTTGTGCAAAGTTTTGTGCAAAGTTTTGTGCGCCTACCAAAGGCCTACCATAAAAAAGCCTACTTTTGAACTATGGTTACGAACTTCTGATACACCGCCAATCGCTATTAGAGTATATAACGCTAATTCGGTGCCCCTAAATTTTGACCCCAAAACCTGAAATATAATTAATAACGCTATTTAAGGATGTGGACAAAAATATGCCACGTCTCAGGCACTAAATTAGAATCAATAACGCTAATTGTTTTTTTACGCTATTTAATCCTTGACTCTAATAGCGATTGGCGGTGTACTTTATTATCCAATACGTACTTTAAGAACTTAGGGTACGTCCCCATGTAATCGGTACTTTGATAAAGTATTTTGGACTGTAGTAAGGATTCTCCGTACTACTTTGAAGAGCGTCCCTATGTGCGAAAATGAAATCGATAGTGTTGTGTATCGGTAAAAAAATTATCGCGATAATACCGATACCGATAGTTATCGGTTATCGAACGGTCAGCAGTCCCGATATATTTGTACTTTCTGTAATTTCTGTCCGGAGTGCTTTCTGTCCGGTAAACTGAACGGTAAATTTACAAGAAATGTACGGTTTTTTACGGGAAATGTACGGAATTTGACGAAAAAATACGTTGCACTTTGTAGTACATTTTGGGCGGTTAACTGAACATAAATTTTGCGGGAACGTACGGAATTGTACTGATAAACTGATTATCATGGAACGGTAAAAAGACGGCGGACACAAAGTACAACGGATGCAAAATAACATTATGCGCGCCGCCGGAATCGAACGGACGACATTCAATGATAAAATACGAGCGGACGGTCAACGTGAGCGCCGACATCTCGGAATGGCTTTTTTGGCGGCTTTTGCCAAAAAAGCCGACGGATTGACACGTGGCAAGTTTCCAGTGGATCCCAAAAAGTAAAGGGACAAAGCCACGGCGTCGGATGTGAAAGGTACATCGTTTTAAATGGAGCCGTACTAAAGCCGTACACATCTTATGCCGGCTACTGTACTTTCGGCTTGTAAAAATGATCTGAATGGTAGGTACCTCAGGGGTTGTGAGTAGGGCGCGTCGGGGGAATAAGACGTACAGTTGAGTGTACATGCCGTACATTTATCTGTACGGCTCGTACAGTTATCGTTATCGGCATTATCGCCGATAGGTAGCCGATATTATCGGCTACTTATTGGCGATAAGACCGATAGTGATATATCGTACCAATATATCGATTATCGGGTCCTCGAAAAAAGGTTATATAGGTTATCGGCAAATCCTTACCGATACACAACACTAGAAATCAGAACTTTGACTTGTGACGGTTGTAGACGTAGGTCAAAGGTCGCAAACGGTCAACCGAAACCATGACCGACCGTTAACCGACCGCCTGCGCCGGATCCGGAACGGATTCGGTTGCCAAATTTTGGGGGCCGGGCGGTTGCGGTTGGTTGATTCATCACGAAAAAAATGGTCGGTTACGGTCGGTTAACCAAAAAACCAAAAAAATGAAAATTTTGTACTGCCCATGCAATCCAACATTATTGTACTTTGTACTTTTTGGTATCCTGGAAGTACGTGACATCATGATTAGCGTCGCAAATCTGACACGGTAGTAACACTATTCATTTCGCAAATCTTAGGGAACGCGACAAATTGTAATTATTGGCTTATTCATACGTCGTACATTAATTAATTTTGTACTTTTTCGGTTACGGGCGGGCACTGTTAGTCGCGAGAAATCGAGTTTCGGTTAACTTTTATTTTCGTAAACGCCGGTCGGTTAACGGTTAACAATTTTAGAGCGTGACATGTTGTTCTTTGGTCTAAAATAGACCGCAGAAGCCACCCAAACTATCATGCAAAAAGCTAAGCAAAAATAGGTCGACGAACAATCATATGAAATGCATCCTCCATATGCGTACACAGACGCAACAAACATACAACAACATTTAGGGTTTCATGGAATAATCAACATAAATAAACCCTATGACATCATCTAAGGTTTGATGGAATAATCGACATAAACAAACTCTAGGACAAATGCATAAACAATGCATATCAAACATATATAAAATAACATAAATAAATAATAAAGACAAATGCATTTCACATAAACAAAAGTATAATCAAAGTATAATCAAATAATCATTATATCATTCAAAGTGCATGACCTAATCGGCAACCCTAAAAGTCTACATCTTCGGTCCCCACTTTACTAACCAGCATTGATGATTAAATTCCTAACAAAGCTCATTCCTATATATACACTTGTGAGCTGTCAATGAATCACTAAGTGTCAAAATTACCAAAGTAAATTACATAACTGTCACTAAATCAAACTAATCGTAAGCGTACACCTGAGAGTCAAGCAATCGTAAGCGTACACTTGTCTACAAGTATGATATTGTACACACACAAATTAAACTATCAAAACCCTAATTGATCACTTAAATATAAACATCATAATCAACACTAATTTATAATAACGCAAAAGACAAAACAATGTTACTCCAAATATTTACACCGACGCATCCACATATCCGCGTCATAAGTGACAACTTGCTTAGTCACTTGTCGATAAGTCCACGTAGTGAACCGACATCGCATATGTACGGTCCACTAGATAATGTGTCATAAAAACAATGTGGTCCCTTAAAAATATCGGCGACGTCGTCCGCCCTCCACTTGTACCTCGAACAACTTGCCGAAATCAATTCGTACGATCCAATTCCTGTCCGTACCGAAATCACGTACTTCGTCATAAATGCGCCTTGTCGCATTTAAGGTACACGTCATTTTCGATAAATGCATGTCGCAATAAGCGACAACTTAAAGTACATCTGTCAAATACGACGCTCCGTACCGGCGGCGTCCCATGTAATAAATTTCATCTGTCGCATTATGTTTCGTACGTGCGACGTACCATTTTATCTTCGTCGATTATCACACGTCGGATTGCTTCACGATCCGCCGTCCATTTCCTCTCACATTTCGCGCCACTCAATTACTCCATTAATTTTATGTGTACATTTAATTCCCCAATCCATAAATCCTTTCGAACCTCCACAATATATCGCGTAAATGCGTACGCACGAAACATCGCGTACGCACGAAACGATGTGTTCGCACGAAACTAACTTTTCAAAAACAGCATGACATAACCCGGTCGGGCGTCGGTTACTCAGATTTTGAAAAAAAAAAACGGTCGGTTTCTGTTATGTAAATTTTTGACTTTTGCGACCTCTGACGTAGGTACAACTTGTGACGATTGAAGAGGACTACGAAACTTCCGACGATTAGTGACGCCAACAAAAACAGCGACAGTGGTAGACGTCTAGATTTTTGTGAAATCGTAGATGTTTAGGGTTTGGTGATATTGTGACGTCACGCTCACTTGTGACAACGTCGACGTCACTGATTCAATAACTTTCCGCCAAGGGTTTTCGATTTCGTTTTTTCTACTTTTCTCACTCGATTTGCCATTAAAAAAAAACCTAAAAATTGTCAAAATAATATTTTTAAAAGATCTTTCATTTTATACCAACATTGTCGTGTCTCATTCTTAAAAGTGTGAGATAACAGCGATGGTGTGAGAGGGAGAGGGGAGAGGCGACGACGGCGCAAAATTTTGCAAAGGACCCCATGAATGAAAGTGGAGGTCCGAGACCCCTGCAGATTTTTTTCCGTACATGCGTGTGACAGGCACGGAGAAAAATAGCGAGGACTCTCCCTCGTCCTAAAATTTTCACACTCTTGTGGCGCGTGAGTGGGTCATTTTTCATTCGCTGTTTGGGCGGTACTTAAACTTAAATCACCCCCTCAAGGTGATTTTGGATGAAGTTTTTTTTTGGGCTGGATTCTCTTGCCCGGGGGTCGAAAAGGGGAAAACGCCAAAATGCGTTCACATGACGACAAACACGCCGTACATCCAAAGTTTGAATTGACGTTCACTCTACTTTGGTAAAAATGATTTTCTCGTACGGCTAAAGTTTTTGTCAAAGTTTCCTGAATTTTAGGGCAAAAAGACAGAGAAAAGTAGATACTTTAATACATGGGGACGTACCCTTATTTGAAATTTCAAGTTTGTAGTTTATTATACTTTATTTTTACCGTATTTTAATATTTTCGATAATGACATCATATAGTATTTAGCGTGGAGGAGTTTCAACTTTGGTTGGTCTCTACGCCCTATAGACCAGCGTGTTCCCAATTGTTCCAAACTTTCAATACTATATTTTTTTCGTACGTACTTCAAGCAGTTATTTGTTATCTGTACTTTGTATTTTGATATTTGCGTAATTTAAATTTGAGTCGAAAGCGTGGTTTCCAGGAATACCGTACAATCCACCCTATAGAACTGTACAGTGTACACACTAGATTCTAGCCGAGTTCAGCAAGTTCGATAAAAATACATTGCCCATCATTTTTTGAATTTAACAACACTAATTCAGTTGCGCCTTATTTTGACCGGAAATCATAAAATAATCAATAACACTAGACTACAATCTGCCAAAGATGTAGTCAAAGTTCCTTTGCACATCACACACTTTTCCTACTTCTGAAAGCGTCATCGGGATCAAGAGGTAAGACACAGCTATTTTCAGTTGCTTGCTTTTGGGGAGAAATTTAACTGTCAATCGGAAAGATAAACAATCTTGACTGCCCTTAAACTGTTAAGCTCTACCAAGAGTGAGGTGGAGTGGATTTCACCTAAACCAACTACACCTCCCTCTCCTCGAAGTAGCTTGTCAACTGAGCTTATCAACTATCTAAAGATTCATATTTTTCCACACCAAATCTTAAAGCCATCATGTATTCAAGTCACATGTATTACTTTGCTCTCTTGTTTGTGCCTGTGGTCGTGTTTTGGGGCCCGATGGTGTCCATTTGCTTCGTTGCTCCCATGGGGGAGAATTGATCCAGGCGCACGACACTTTTCGTGACGCCGTTGCGACTATCACTTCAGAGGGGGGCCTTTCTGTGCGTCGGGAGCTTTCTCATGTTATTCCCTCGCGCCGGATCGATGTTATTTTGCTCGATGGTGCCCGTCGCATCTTTGGTGATATTGTTTTGGCAAACCCTACTTTGGCTACAGTTGTTGGTTAGGCGGCTCGATATGTTGGGGTGGCAGCTCGCGATGCCGCTAAGGCGAAGGAGCGTGATTACGCCCACCGGGACCCTATGGATGACTTTATTCCGATTGTGGTTGAGATCTTTGGTTGTTTGGGTGTTGCGTTGGACGAGTTTCTCCGTACCTGTGCTCGACGTGCTTTCGAGCGACGAGGACCTGGGAGCCCTCCTCCTTCGGTGCTAACTTCTTTATATCGTCAACGTTTGTCTGTGGCTTTGCAGGCTTCTATTCTCCTTCGATCGGCTATGGCGGTTATGGATCGTCGACGTGTTCTGGAATTCCCTCAACGTGCTTCACGGGCTAGGGGGATTTACGGGGTTGGTTTTAGTAGATATTTTATCGAGTTGGTGTTGGGCTTGTAGTTTTGGTTTAGATTGTTGCCGTCCTTCTCATTTTCGGGTTTGGGTGCTTTTATTTTACCTGCCATTTTTAGGTGTTCATATTGCTTTCTTTGTTTTCTATTGCCCTGCTTGTAATTTTTCAGTTTTGGCCTTGCCATCCCTTTTGTACCCCTGGACTCAAATGGTATAACATCGTGCTTTTTCATTTATCCTGCCCCTTTTATGAAGTTCTCACTTCTCCTGAAACCAAGAGATGCACAATTTGGTTGTGAACTATGCAATGCCAGCTATAAGACATTCACTGAGGCTGGGAATGCAGGAAAATAGTTGAAAGTTGTCTTTAACCATTTTTAATTGCATACATTAAGGCAACATCAACTACTCCAGATATGAACAGTGTCAAAGTACAGGTAGATATAAACAAGGCTTTAAAAATATCCATATTCTTTTAGGGACAACTTTGATAGAAAACCCGAGGACATCGATGCACTTTCATCATCAAGTGAAATTAAACACATCGATCACTAACATCTTAATCGAGTCCATTTTTTTTTCTTTGTTTTTCTCGAACACCAACTAAAATCAGTACATAATGCATGCCTGTTTTGCCACAAGTACAATCAAGAAAGGTTTCCCATTCTTTATTAAACAGGCACTAAGTATGCCAATACCAAGCAACTACCCTTGACAAATTTATAAAAATGCAAATACCAATTCATCCAAATAAATACAAACTAATACTTATCGAAATGGACAGCCACATTTTTCAACCAGCTGATCAAGTACGAAAAACAATTTCACAACCTATAAGAGTAGCACAATACTGAAAACCAAACAAAGAACAGTTTCAAACAGTTGAACTATTTCAGTTTCTCACCATTTCTTTCCCTCTCGTCTGGTTTGAGGTGACAGGTGATTCAAACACTTTTAGAGACAGGGTTTTTAAAAAACCCTAAAAAACTTTAGAAAACCCCTTTAGAGACATCTTCCCAGAAAGCTTAACAACTTCAATACACTTACACCTTGAACAAATAAAAAGATAAAACCTACTGTTAAGACCTGCTTTCCCTCACTATCTGGGAAAACTCGTCACATCTATCAAAGAATGTATGTATCTTGTCTACGTGACAGGCGCAAATTAAAACTAAGCCCTGTCGTCCTTTCACAAAACAATCCCTGAAATCCTTTTAAAAGTCTCTTCCAAAAGTTGAGCCACGACTTAATCAAACGCGTCAAAATTCCTACTACAAAACTTTCCCCTTTCTCCCGTTTCTTTTTTTCCCTCTTTCCACTGTTAAGTTAGACAGATATCATCACCATACAAAATTATTCTAAGCTCTCCTGGCCTTCACTGCCTTAGTCATATCCTTACTAGCCCGGACAATTTTGCTCTCAACTAAAACCCCATTTTCCTTAGCCACAGGGATTCCATTTTGGGCTTCTGCTTTATCCGCCTCTTTTACTTTCATCGGTTTAAACTGCGCCAAAAAAAAAAGTTTCAGTCTCAAGTTAGGACCCGAGTTACACCGTGAACCATAGTTAGAGTTCATCACAAAGTTTCCTTCCCAAAGTTAGGACCTGAGTTACAGCGTGACTCACTATTAGAGTTAATAACAAAGTTTCAGTCCCAAGTTGGAACCCAAGTTACGCCGTGAATCATTATTAGAACTACCAACACCAATTCCCAGCCCGTTTCTCTTGGTCCGCTGACCACAAAATAGAGTTATCTATATTACTAGCTGTTTCTTTTCATTGGTGCTGATTCTTTAAGCGGTTTGAAAACAGTTACGTCATCCGCAACTGAATTAAAATCAATAACACTAATATGAACCCCAAGATGATAATTTATTTACTCTAATAATCACAGTGAAGTATGCCTCAAAGGATTCAATTTCCCCTCATCCACCATCAAATAGCCATAAGGCAGGGACGTTTTTAGTCGTAAACTATACCTGATACACCGAATAGATCACATTTCGCCGAATTTGTGCCATCATCTCCAAAAAGAGCTCGTATCCCTCCAATTTGTATTCAATAAGAGGATCTCTTTGAGCATAACCCCTCAGGCCCACCGCTTGTTGAATGAATCGAAGTCGTTGCAAATGATCTTTCCAAAGATTGTCTGTTTGGCTTAAGACAAAATACCGCTCCGCGTCGTTCATAAGACCTGGCATAACCTCTTCTGTTTCTTTCTGTAAAACATAACCCATCATCCCCACCAACCATTGATCAATAACCAGAGACTATTTTTTGCAGATCCTCGTCTGTTTCTTTCCGTATAACATATTTCATCTCCTCCAACAATCGTTGACCAATAACAACAGAATATATTATGCAGAACCGAAGCCAATAGAACGGTTTTAAACATTGTGTTCAGCGAAACCATGGACACCTAGAGGTAACCTTTCACCAGTACAACTTCCGAGAATGGTACATTTTAAAACTTTGTCCGTCTGAATGGGCATTCCAAGCACATTTTTAACACATTGAGGTATGACCTTGAATGCCAATACATATAACCTCCAACTCCCTGGGTCTAATACAGACTTCAATTCCATAGACTCCAGGTTAACTTTATCGAAGCTCATGGAAAAAAAATAGATAATTACTCGATAAAGAACAGTTTCTAAGTTGCATGTGCAAAATACATGGCTGAACCATAGTTCCTCTAAGTTCCTCTACTTATTCCTGTTCTCGCTTCTTCACAGGCTAAGGGAAATGGAAACCAACCCGCTTTTCCAAGTAAGCCTGTCGACCTCTTGCTCGAAGGTACTCTCTAATTGAGTCGACAGATTCACTATGTTCTAATAGAATTGCCGGAGTGAGATCATCCATGGCAGAACAGTACCTGCAACAGTACAAACCATCCAAACCCAATTAAGCACCGATTGTAATGGCCATAGAAAAGTACAAAAGGTTTAATGCAAGACAGTTCCATTTAAAAAATGAGTTACAGAGGCAGCTCTTCTCCAGGAAGAAATTACAGATAACAATTACTTAGTTACCCACTATACTAACATCAATATTTGAAAAACAAGAATTATGTGATTTACAATATCTAACCGTACTACTGATGGATCTTATCCAACAACAGCTCCTGATTTCAACTTGAAATATTTGAAGTACTTACTGTTTCATTTTTTCAGACAAGGCTTCGAGGTTCCATGTCTCCTTGGGCTTACTGGCGTCAACATTTGCCTGTCCAAAAGAGCGCAACAGAAAACCATCATCGGGTAAGAGAATTGTAACAAAGGATTCAAATAACGATTTCCCCATTATTTCCACAAATGTCTAGCCACCTTCGTCAACTTTCCTCCAAACTAAAATAACAAAAACCTTCCAAAGCACAAGTCGAAGCCCTAAAAGGACACGACAATCCAACACAAACAGTGTGCTAATGGGGATGGCCATGGTACTGATTTAGATAAAAACAAATCCCAATACTAATACTAGTCTCATTCGCACTAGTATAGAGTGGCGGAAGTACTCTGCAGCCTTTTAATTTGAAACAAACATTTACATTTGCTCAGGTGACATTCACGATAACATCACAAGTCTCATCATATGCAACAAAACTCCATTAAAAGATGATTTATAAATGTACTAACCGCAACAATATCGTCCACAGTAAGCTCGGCATACTCCAACATCTGAGCCTCCAGACTGTCTGCAGTAAGAGCTCGAAGTCTCTCTGTATAAACCCTGTCACGCTGGCTGTTAAGGACCTGGTCGTACTCAAAGAGTTGCTTTCGAGTATCGAAAAAGAAATTTTCTACCTTACGTTGGGCTTCGTCTAATGCACGAGTTAACATTTTGGACTCAATAGGAAGATCACCCACTCTGAAGGCACTCATAAGAGTCTGTAAAAGCAAAGAAACAACCACACAGAAAACTGGGTCTTAAAAAACTGGAATGAAGAGGATATGTCACGGGACCATAAAAAGTGAAAAGAAAAATGAGGACCATGCCCAGAAACTGACACAACCGGGTACTTAAAGAGCCCAAAACACCAAATAGCCAATATGAAGAGCCAAAATAATCATTAAATTACCTTCACTCTATCGCCCCCAAAAATACGAAAGATGTTATCTTCCAAGCTTAGGAAGAACCGCGAACTGCCGGGATCACCTTGTCTTCCACTGCGTCCTCTCAACTGCAAGAGACATTATCATCACAAATGTGTTTATTACATCCATACTATTTGAGAGAATCAGTAAAAAAAAACACTATTCTGTAAACGCGTGGCTGCAGAAGATCAGGGGAATGTAAGTCCAGAGGACAAAGAGAAAGCCTTATTGTTTTAACTGGTTGAATGCAGACATTCATAAGAAAAAATAAAAACTTTAAGATGCCCTTCTGTATGTTAACATCAAAATTATTTTACCTGATTATCAATACGCCGTGATTCATGACGTTCTGTTCCGACAACATGAAGCCCTCCAGCAGTAATTGCCTGTCATTTTGAGAGAGCCGCACATTGGAAAAGGTCTTTAGTACAAAGACTTTAACAAAGAAAGAATTATACACAACAAATACTTGAGGCTCTCAAATGAAATCCAATTTTTCACTGACATTCACAGGCCATAGATATCAACCATTGAAAGACAAAAAACCCAGTTTTAAACAGATATCATGCTGGAGAAGGACAATCCCTAAGCAGGCAGTAGCTTCATAATACTAGCTCAGTATTGACATTCAATGAATACTATTTGGGAAACCTCTTCTATTAATCTGGGTAAAAACACTCTCAAAAAGCACTTCAACCATACATGAATTGTACTAGCTAAGGATTCGCAAAAAAGAAATTCTCAGTAAGTTTCCACATAAAGACTACTGCATTTACCTGTTGTTTCTCTCTTTCAGTGAATACTTTGTACTCTTTATTCACGGACTGAAATGCATTGCGTAGTTTCCCGATCACAGGATCAGATGTTGGACCCTGGACAAGGAAAATAACAAAAGGCCCCCACAAAAAAAAAGGAATTAAAAAAAAACAAAAAAATGAAAAAAAGAAATACAACATATCAGCCAACACTATGTCACTGTCGAGACCAACGTTATCATCAAAACTCATCCTCGCTAACCCCAAGGTGATGTGACACAAGACAACCATTTTTCTGGACTACTGTCACCGACCTGTGCTTCGAACCTGCTTGACCAGCATAAGCAAATTATCTGATTATACAAAAGCCTAGAAAACTTGTGCCTTTGACAAACATCAACCAACCATTTTCTTACAGCTCCTGCTGCATTTAACTGACTCTAACCATAACTCGAACTCGTACCTTTTCACAAGCATAGGACAAACGATCCTCAGCTTCCAGTTGTGGTAAAGCTTTCTCTCCCCAAGCCTCCACTGCGGCGTCCACTGCCATCTCTATCTCAGTCCTCGTTTGTTCTGACAGTTCACATGGAAACAAATCTGCACTTGACTGTACAATAAATACAAAGCGACCCTTCAAGCATCAGAAAAACATTTTGCATAGCCAGAGAAAAAAAAAAACAGAAATTCAAAAGAAATATAGATGTCTATTGCATATCCCACCGTGGCTTCATCTTCCCTACAACAACTGTTTTTTGCTCTGCAGTCTTTGGCAAGGCTTTCACCTCGATATAGGTATTTTAGCAATTATCTCACATTAAAACGGATGCAAACCAGTGTAATGTGTTCGTAAACAGTGCTCTATCGGATTCAATACCGTTTTTAAACAATACTATTAACAGAAGATAGCGACAACGAAATTCCGGCTTTTTTCTGGTATAAGGCATTGCTGAATTTACCTGCCAAGTTTTTTTTGCTGGGGTAGCTGCTGTTGTTTCTTTTTTCCGTGCCCTCAAGGCTTCAATAGGAAGTTGACTACTCCCTTCTGCCTGCTCTACTATTCTGCAAAAACAGCTCCACATGTCTTTTTCAGATTTTTCTCTCAGAGAGAATATTCAACAACTATCATAAACAAAAGAGGCCATATGAAAAGATTCACCGCAAATCAAGGTCCTTATGTCTCTCTACTATAAACAACAATGGACCCTTTGTTGAATACAAGATATTCTATAATATATACCTGGGCATTAAATATTCTCGCAATTTCAACCGTGCCATGAAGTCAGAATTTCCACCCAAAATAATATCGGTTCCTCGACCAGCCATGTTGGTTGCTATTGTCACAGCCCCTACTCTTCCACTCTGGGCAACAATCTCAGCTTCCCTCTCGACATTTTCTGGTTTAGCATTTAGGACCTGGAAAGACAGATATCCCCCAAGACCAGGAAGACAATGTAAAGTTATCATCTGACACACATCGTCTGTTGGCAAACAGAGATGCACAACACTTTCAACATTTGGAAAACCTGTAAAACTAGTCAAGCACACTGAAACCGACTATTTGCATCCACTATAGCAAGCATGCAGGAGAAGGTTCACGAAGACAGTTTCAGATGGTCACTAAGATATGGAAACTATTATTGCCTGTTCATAGAAAGTGACATCATCTCCATCATGATGCACGGTAAATCGTACTTAGCCTGGGATACATTTGTGCTATTAGTACAAATTTAGGTCCGGCGACATCGACGATTGTCAACCGCTTCCAAATTTGTGTTCGCAAATTTGTGTTCACAAAATAATAGTATTATAAACGATGTTTTTTTCAGGTGCTAAAAAAAAAACGGCACCTGTTACTAACACTGATAGTGATTCACGATGTAGCTTCTTCCCTCACCTGATGTTTGATTTTCGCTTCTTTCAGTCTTTCAGAAAGAGCTTCGCTTTGCTCTACAGACGTAGTTCCGACTAAAACAGGCCTTCCTGTTTTGTGCATCCGGGCAACTTCCACTACCGCTGCCCTCCATTTGCCATCTTCTGATCGGAAAACCACATCCGACTCATCCTGTACAAAGGGAAAAAACAGAAATGTAAGACGACACATAAGTCAACATACAAGACAACACCACCACATTGCATATCTTGGATTGAGACAACAGGAAACACACATGATTGACAAGTATAAAAAAGCTTCAAAGTCATAAGTCTTTGATCCTCCTGTGCAGTGTCTTCGTTTCTGTTCATGTTTATTATCATGATTCTTTATTCCAAACCATCTTAAGTAATGCTGCATCCATCAAAAGATAGCAGAATACAAGGAAAAGAACGTGTATCAGGTGGAAGAAAAGATCTCACTTATATAATCACAAATGTCACAGGACAACAGTGTCAAAGTGCTCACCTTCCGAACCATACTTCTATTGGTGGGGATTTCTGTCACAGTAAGCTTGTAAATACTCTTAAACTCTGGTGCCTCTGTCGCAGCTGTTCCAGTCATACCACAAAGCTTTGGGTACTGGAACCACAAACCAAAAAATAAAATAAACAGATAGTAAGTTTTTAGCAGCCTAGCTTGTCGCAGCCTCAAAAACCATTGCATACGTTGCAGAATATGAACTGCTGTCAAATAGAAAATCGAAAGGAAACTTGTTTCAAACTAAGGGATTTCCACAGCCTTGCCCAAACACAACCACTGAGCTTACTGCAAATGTGTGCAACAATAAATCCACTTCTGTAACTCCCTTAACCCAAGAAAAAGGAATGAGAGCTGGAAAATTTTATTGATAATGCAGATTTGGATTCATAAAGTCTAATGGAGAACCATGATTTCCCATTTTCAGAGATGTGGACGAATGTAGTTTCTAAAGAGAAGTTCCCCAAATTGTCAATTCCTCGGTTTCATTTTTTCCAAGATATGTCACACAATAAAACCCACCTGAAGGAAGAAATTTTGGTAACTGATAGAGGCCAGAGTAACATTTTCATTCTGAATTGTAACACCCTCCTTAGCCTCTACAGCCTGATGAAGACCTTCACCCCATCGTCTCCCCTACACAAAACAAAACTCAAAAACGCAATGTCATAACACAGCCACCAAGTTGTCTCATAAAGATACAACACTGAAAAAGCATACACTTCATTTCAATGGAAGCCTCCGAAACTTCAGATGATCCAGTTAGAAAAGCAAATTGCATGTTTTAAAGCCATCCTTGGTGAAAGTGGTATTCATAATAGTTGTTTTAGACCATTTGCATTCTTCCCATAATCCTACATCTGACCCTGAGAAACAACATATCAACACACAAATCGCAACCAAAAAGTAAAACAAAAACCCTGAACTGAACGTGACACCATACGACTTATTTGTGCACAATTGAGTGCATATGCCGACCAAAATAAAGAAACGAAATTATCCAGAAGCTGAAAGCCAAATTGCACGGCTTCTATATGTTTTGCCTCATGACGAATACCAGCGTTCTTGTACAGTTCTCGATTTCTTTACTTCAGCGGCACAGGAAGACCCATTTCTACAAAAAATCTATTAGCATCCAAAAGTGAACGAGAGTAATGGCCTGGCATTTGATAACAAATTTGTATCTAATCAGGAGGAGGCAGTCATCATTTGCAAATACAAAATGTCCTAGGGTAAAAAAGAAATCTGCGGAAGTTCTTCTGCTTACAAATCTAGAAATCGTTAGAGCATAACTTTGATTTTCTCGAAAAGCAGTCTCTACTTCCCCCTGTTGACCCTGATTAAGAAACTTACAGGCATAACGCGGCCTGTGAACTCATCGACAATCACAACTTCCTTGTTCTTGACAATGTAGTTCACATTTTTCTGAAAGAGCTCTTTTGCCTTTAAGGCGTTGAGAAGATAAGAGGCCCACTGTTCTCGTGGGTCGTACAGGTCTTTCACTCCCAAAACACTCTCAGCATCCTCATAACCTTCCTCAGTGATTAATACTGACCTCTGTTTCTCATCCACCTGCAGCCTCCAAGTTCAGCCATAGGTACGACATAGATTCATAATAATCAGAAAAAAAAAAAATTGACAGTCCTGTTTCTAATGTCATACACAAAATCTTCTCATGTTTTTCCACATTGTGCTAAGTTTCATAACAAAGTAAACAATTTAGCTACGGAAAGCTAAACAAGTCATTACAAAAACATTCCATCATATATACCCATTGAACGAAATGAAGTAATCAGCTAAGTTCAAGAACTTCCCGTCTTTTTTTTTCCCTCTTTTACTCAAGACAACCTTTAGAGTACAATTTAAAAGGATCAACCTCAACAAAAGTAACAGCTTGCAAAACAACCCTAGACCAGGGGCTCTGGTGGAGATCATCAGTAATTTTTAATGACAAATCTTGGCCAAAATAGAAACAACATTGATTATCTTGGTGTCACATATGCATCAAATTAGTGTCCAGAACCTCACAGTATAATGAATATCGCGTTGCAGTTCTCGAGCCAACTTAAAAGCCTTAATGTACTGGTCACTAGGCTTTGCTGCTGATCCAGATATGATGAGGGGCGTCCTAGCCTCGTCAATCAAAATCGAGTCCACCTCATCAATAATGCAATAGCTGAAGGAACGTAAACATAGCTCAGTTTTTACCTGCGGCGAATCAAAGAAACTTTCTAAATTATTCATTACGTCGGAGAAAACAACGTAACAGAAATATGTTTATAGATGTTTACACAGCCAATCGTTTTCAGGTCCTTGCGCCTTTCTAAATGTGAAGTACGGAACCATAGTTTCCAGAAACACTTAAAATAAACGATGTAAAGATATAGATCTTTGAAAAGTTCACAAATCAGTCAAAAGGCAAAATGATATGATAGTAAGGGCGTAAATATCACAAACAACAAGCGTAAAACTAATTGAATAACTTCTACAAGTTATGAGAAAAGTGGCCAACCTGTGCCAAATTGTCTCGGAGAAAATCAAATCCAAGCTCACTGTTGGTGACATAAGTAACATCACAACTATAGTTCTTCCGTCTGTCATCAGATGACATGCCCTCTGTCCAAAGAAAAGATCAAAAAATGTCAGAACACAAGACACACTTCTCCAAAATCCAAACTGATTATCTGTGCGCTTGACAACAACTGTTCTGCACAAATATTCTAAAACAAGTCTGAAATTACATAGCATACTCCCAGCCAATTGGCCACCATAAAGCATAAAAACTTATGTAGGTTCCCTTCAGTAACCTTGATCCTCACAGTTTAGGGCCACAATTACACAAACAAAATCTCTTATCCACTGGAAAGAAACAATTTAAACATCTTTGCACAGATTTTATAGTCAGATGAGAAATCCCTCAGACGAACATTTGTGGACTGATAAACAGCAATACGCTGTTATGAAAACGAAAAGAGCTCAGTGTCTTGGTGAATGTACTTTGGAGGTGAATTACAAAAAAATAAGTAAAACTTTCAGCACCATATTTTTCACCTGCTTGCTGTGCGAGTGCCCGTAACTTTCATAGCATAGTCTTCATTCAAAATGGTTTGCTACTGACTAGAGAAGATTATTGCACAAGGGAAAAACGCATGTGTCAAATCTGCACCAAAGCAGAACTAAAACCTTAAAGGTCTAACCGCCTTCCTGAAAGCCTATTTCTTTGACACATGTCTTCAAGTTGAAGCATGTTGGAGCACAAACTATCGTCTTGCGGTTACCATTTGACATATCGAGTTGAGACACAAATTCTGACAAAGACTGACAACTCATCTACCGAGATACTATAGCATACGGTACCTAATTGTACCTTCTTAAAATAACTAATAAATTAAACAAAGTTCTGCTGATACATTTAGGATGTGTTACAACCTCCTAACTTTCAAGATCAAATGTTTTCAGCTTTAAAGCCCATTACAAAAACTGGTTAACTATGAACGTTTCTCACCCAATTTTTTGGCCATACACAGATGAATAAGTTTCTTCCCTGCAAGCTTAGGCAATCATTTCTCACCCAGTCTTTTGGACAAAACACGTGCAATGCTCGTTTTCAAATACGAGTTATGGTTTAGTACACTATCCCACATACTACATTCTCTCTTAGTCATGTGTAGTGGTTTTGTCAAGACTATAGCCGGAACTCAAAATTACGATTTACTCATCCACCCATGACTTCAAATAACTGCAATTATCATTGCCCAGGTCCTCTACTTTCCCCAATGATTCAAAGTTTTCCTTGTTCCTTTTAATAATAGATTCGCCATTTGCCTCTATCAGGCAACTTCTACTGGCCAATAAGTGCTCAAACATATGTCAAAAGGTTAACTTACGTTGGATGAGGCCCACTTGAAGACCAAGAAAACGATGCACTTGGCCCACCCACTCGCAATCTCTCCGAGCCAAATAATCGTTTACAGTAACTACGTGCACTCCTTTCCCTGTCAGAGCGTTTAAATAAGCGGGCAATACAGCCACCAGAGTTTTTCCCTCCCCAGTTCGCATCTCTGCAATCTCGCCCTTATGGAGTACCATACCCCCTGTCCAAAAAAGGTAAAAAATGACAAACTGTTACAAATCACCACAAACAAAGATTGTCATTAGCCAACCTTTATGCCTCCAGTTCTTCTCATGCTAACAATATATTCCTTAATACTGCTGTAATAATGATGAAATCAGCTACCGTTTTGAAATTCTTGAAGAGAGCATAACAGCAAAAAAAAATGGAAATCTCCCTCTTACATGTGTCCTACAGCCAATTGAAAGCAGATAGGGTTCCTAAAAGGCTTACACGTAAGAAAGCTTCTGTATCACCCAACTGTATTTTTTTTACACTTTTTGAGATTTCAATAAAATCGTCCCTTACAGGATACTTACACATACACTTTTACTCGTGTTACACAGACCATTTATAGCAGTAATCGTAAGGAAAAATGTACAGCTCGAACAGTTTTCAGTACAATTGCTGTGATTACTGACATTACCGCCAGTAATCACATTGTGTGATTACCCTCTCAGCCCCCAGTTCAGGAAATATCTTGACACAAAGTCACGAAACACTTCAAACATGGCAGCGATGACTCAATACTATGTTGAAAATAATTGTCAAACAAGGCAATTAGCAATCCAAACAGGGCAATTACACCAAAGTTTGCTGAGAAAGCGCTAGTCTTGCCATCTATTTCCAACATTGCCCAACAAATTTCCATTGTAATGAATCAGCCAGGGTGATTCTCCACTCTGTCTCACCTATCAACTGTACATCAAATGGTCGTAGTCCAAGAACTCGCTTGGAAGCTTCCCGCACAACAGCAAAAGCTTCCTACAAATCCAAAATCCCTGAGTAAATCACATTTAGCCAAAAGCATGAACCTTAAAAAAAAAAAAAACTCTAAATTCTCCAAAGAGTAACATTGTCTTTCCCAGTAAAAACATTGTCTTCAAATAATCCATGCTATAAGATTTCAACATGTCCAGCCATTTCAATATTTCGCGCAAATTTGACAGCAACCAATGCAACTAACGATGATGGACCGTAGCCTAAAGAAAAAACATACATCATATGCTGTGTCAATAACATCTACTGAATCTCTAAAAGCACCTTTAATAAACAAAACAAGAGCCACTTCCACCAAGTCCCAAACCTTTCAGAAGAACACGATTTTAAGGGTTTCCTTGGTAAATAGAAAAAAAGAGCACAAACTTTTCAAATTGCAAGCCTATGTCACATTCCTTTCTAACAAAGAAGTAACCAAAAGAGAGCATAAGATGTACGAAGGTTGCTGAGAGCCTTACTGGCAAGACACTGTCCAGGGACTCTCCCTGTGCCACACGATCTTTTAGGTCAACTGTTCGTCCTTTCAATTCCTCGTCACTTAACTGACTTATAGATGGTTCAAGAGCATTTATTTGAGTAACTCTATCTGCATATGTCTGCCGTGTTTTCTCAGCCGGAGACCCTCCTCCAAAGAGTCCTCCTAACATCCCTCCAAGAGCTCCAGTAGTAGGTCTTGCCCTTGCTGTACGGACAACATTTGGAGAAGCTGGGGGAATACTCCTCTCCCATCCTACTCCAGTTCCTAAGAAAGAGTTACCAGTTTCAGAGACAGAAGGCGTCCTATGAAGACCGGCATACTGTAGTGGAGTCGGAGACGATGAGATTATCGCATTTGCATGTGCAACAGGGAGAGCAGGACACGCCATGGCTAATCTTTGGCTCTGTAAAGAATTGGAAGATTCTCTTTGGACACCGGGATGTCCTCCTACTTCACAGGAAACTGCCGCTAGGGCGAAACCTGGCGCCATAGCCAGAGACGCTTAGAAGTGCGCTGAAAGCACTTAGAAATCAAAACTTTGATGGAATATTCATCCAGCACTAAGTGGAATGTAGTAGCACAATAGTATACTCTGTTCAGAAAACCCTGAGGTGCAACATAGAATGCTTCAGTACAGTCCTATAGTACGGCAATAAATTGAACAGTACAGTACTAGCATGTACTATGCAGTACAGTACTGAATGTACTGTACTGTACTATACGTATCACACTGTGTCACAAGGGCGCTGATGGGAGGTCGCAATTTTGGATCGAGGTTAAGATCCGCAGCGGCGGGCCGCTATGATTGGCACAATGAGATTCGGGTCGGGTGCCACGGCGACAGGAGCAGATCAGGATGCGCCTACGTGGACATGGCTGGGGCTGGCGAGCGAATGGCGTGTAAGTGCCGGATTGCAAGCTGCTCCATGGCCTGCCGACGCGTTGCAACGACTTCAACCATAGAGGCAAACGTTCTAGAAGGAAACCAATAGCAAGCCGTACTGGCACAATTCAGGTTCCTCGCATGCTTCTTGATTTCTCGGAAACCCATCGTGACCGGATTCTCCGTACGACAAAAGATGTTTGCAACTTTCTCATGGATTCTCTGTCAAAAATGATGCGTGCAACTTAATCAAAAACAGGATGACCTTCCACGGTACACCGTAAATCGTTACTAGAACTGGAAACAATACCAGTGTGGGGTTTAAACCAGTGTCATTGTTTCTAATTCACTTCGGAATGACGTAGATGCTTTTGAACCGTTTAATGCATAAGCGTTAACAAAAAGCAATCAGAATTATCAAACTATTCTAGGTTCAAGGGGCACCATAAGGGCACCTATGTAGTGTTATTATCGCTATTAGCTATTCATGTTTAACTTTAGTTTACTTCTATCCCTATTACCACTACGTATTGTTTGTTAACGACACTTTGCTCAGGGTACAAGAGTAAATATCGACCGCTCGTTTTTTTTTGTTTGAGTATCAATGAGGCAATCTACCCATTTAACCATTAGATGACTACAGTAGCATCCTCATAAAGGAAGATAGTCAATTGCATGTTTGCACAAATGCTCCACTTCAATAAGAAAGGTGAATGTCACTATGGATGGTCAATGACTCTTCCAAAAAAAAAAAAACCCATGTGAATTTTTAAAGGGCGAATGCGCATGCACTAATGTTTATGTGTTAGAGAACACCTTTTGTGCTTTATTTGCCTGCCCATCTCTTACCTTCGTGGTTTGCCACGTATTTTTATCTCATTTGGGTTGTTATGAGCTTTATTAAATTTGATGGAAAGGTTTCGGGTTTTAAAAACACTACCGATTTGTACATTCAAATTGGGTGCTTTACGAGAGGCTCCTGCGACTTTTCAACAATTAACACTATCTACATAATTAAGCGTAGTACCTCATATAGTAACAGACGTGTGCGAGAGCTACAATGGTTTACTCGCACGATTTTAAGATTTAGTAAAATGGAAAACTTATTTGAGTGTTGGGGGATGAAGTATCTAAATGAATTTAGTCATCGCCTATGCGGTTGGTGATGGCGTGTAAGGTCAAAGAATTAAAAGAACATGAGAGAATTAGCCACATCACCAAACACGAACAGCACAGCATATACGCGCAAAAAAAAGGGAAAAGGAGCATGATCTCGAGTAATGGGCAAGAAAAGGGTAACAAATAGGCATATTTGTTGTTATCACATAAGTTCTCAATCCACCTAAGGAATGTTAACAGCCTTAACATGTTCCACGTGCCCAAATGGCAACCCCACAAGGATGTAAAAATATAAACTAAGGGGGGAACAAGAGGAAAATATGTCAAATTGTCTTATTAGTATGCCGTATACCAAAGTGAGAACCATCATCCACCTTGACTGACTTATCAAAAATTATGTGGAACGCGCGAAAACTGCTTACGCTCACCATTATTTGTGCCCCGTGTGAGTCCTGAAAGGCGGAAGATGCAAAAAAAACCGGTTACTCACCATAATGGATTTGATATGTCAATGTGGTTGTGACAATGCATGTGACCGATTTAGCAAAGAGGATGAAGAGGAAAATGATAGATTGAAATAGTTATTACTTGAGGATAAGATTAAAACGCCAAATGCGAGTGAAATACGAAAAGTTTGGTTCAAAAAAAAAATCTTAAACGATTTACTTTTTTTTATAGTACCCTTACTCGAAAGTTGGTGACAATTCGAGAATGACATGATAAAAAAGAAAAAAAAACCTTTGAATCTAGAGAGGCCTGTTAGAATGCAAATAGTGAACGAAAGATAACAATCTTACTATGAGAGGCAATGATTTTAAATAATATTTGTTTTGACTGTCTATAAGCAAGATGTGGTGATAAGTCGAAAAACAAAAGGCAGAAAAACGGAATAACGAAGCCATGGCTAAAGGTTCGATAATATTATGACAAATAGTGCATCACTTGACTAACCATGGTGCGCACCGTATTTCCCTCGCACCTAATCTAACTCCGGAAAATTGCAATGTGCCATCTTTCAAAACCATTCGTGTTAATGATAGTATTGTATCTGTGATGTAGAACTTCAGTGACGTATGAGAAGGTAGGTCGTGTATCGCTATTAGTGTTAGAGTACGGCCCCATGTGGCTAAGTTTGGGTTTTTTTTTTGTCTTTTTCCTTTCAAACTTAACGCCGTACTGCCTAAGTTTAAACCGTACGAAGAAATCGCAATTTTGTAATGTAGAATTTACGTCGTTCTCAAACTTAAAATGTACGAAAATTTGTCGTTTTGTGTTTTTTCAAGCCACTGTCACGTCACCTTCAAACTTATCATAAACCATATCAGCAATGTGTTTTAAGCAAAGTAGAAATGTGTACACAACTAGGAAAACATATTCTTAAATATGAAAAAATTTCAAAAGATTTTGACAACTGAAAAAAATACAGGGCTGTTCGTTTTTGTCCGCATGCACTTTGTACGACTTTGTTTTTGCAAGGGTCTCGACTTTCGAGGTTGCAGTGTCATTTCACGCAAAGTTTAAAAAATTGTGAAGGTGAAAAATCTGCGAAGTCATGGCGGTCAGACATGAGAGGTTTACGCAAAGGCGTGTAGTACAGCCACGGCGGCAAGGCTATACGTCTACGATGTCACGCAATGGCATGCGACTTGCCAAATCGTTTAAAAACATAAATGTCTCATTCGTACGGATTTTGACATTTTTACGAAATTTTGTTATTTTTTATAGATTTTGAACCTTTCATAAAATGCGTATACTTTTCGTACGGACTAAATGTACGAAAAGAATGTACGGAAATATTCAAATAAAGGGTTGAACGTACACTGTGAATCGCTATTAAAGATACTCTATTTTGGGGTTAATCACCTAATGCAAACAAAAAGTCAAAAACTAACGCTAATTTATACACACCTAACACTAATTTGGATTTAGTCGCGTTAGTATATATTCACATGTTTGACGCTTGAACATGTGAGAACAAGTTCTTGCGGTTCTCCCTCGCTTTTATGAATGGGATTCAAATTCGAGTGCGCTTTTTCATGGCGACGCTCTCAATTTCTTGTGTCAACGCTTTTATCTCACGCTTATTCTGTACGTCTGTATAAATAAATGAGTTGTTTTCGTACGAAGTGATTCATTTTTACATGACACTATTTAAAAATTTAAAAAAGTCGAAATTGGAGCAATTAACGCTAATTAAACAAAACTTATAGTTTGTGTTCACATATTCGACAATTTGAACATGTGCGAACATATTTTTGTGATTTTCCTTCGTCTTTATGACTTGGAATAAATATGAGTACGCTTTTCCACAGCGACGCACTCAATTTCCCCTGTCGACGCCGTTACTTGACACTTATTTTGTACGTTTGTACAAAATAATGAATAGTTTCAGTACGAACTCACACAATTCGTACATTCCACTTTTTAAAAGCAGTCAAAGTAAGAGTAGCTAACGCTAATTAAAAAGTATGCGTATTAAGGTAAAACAAAAATAAGTTTGATTGAGTTGTACTAGTATTTTTTATCACATGTTTATATATTTTTAATTTTGTTATAAATTCAAAGTCGATCTACGCATTTTATAAAGTTTTGATTTTTTTTTTCATTTGCATATTGGTTATTTTTTGGGCGTTTCTTGCGTGTGTTTTATGTGCACGAGACATCTATGTTTCAAAAATTACGATATGTCTTGCGACTCTTCAAAAAGTTTCGGAAAAACTAGTATCGAGCATGGACCGTGTCCTGTTTAACAAAACGTCTTAGTACGATTGTACTATTCAAGTCATCTGTACGCAAATTTGTAGACGCGACCCAAATCAACACAACGATTAACGGTAATAATTTAAGACACGAAATCGTACTTGTTGAAAAGGACCGCTAACTTCTAAACTGCGAACATCCTATAATCGGACGGTCACGAACGAAGGATTGACGGCTAGTAACTCTTTAGTGCATGTGGCGGCTTTATCTTAATTCATTTACAAGATCTAGCAGATGACGGTCAAGAACGATTGTTGAAGGAGTATTTTGAAAGTTACCCGTTTGTTGACGTTAGCAGAGAGACAAAGCTACCTGTTTGTTGACGTAGGCCGAGGGGCAACGTTACCCTTTTGTTGACGTCGGCCGAAGGCCACGCCGTTTACGGGTGCAGACAGACAGAAAAAGGGCCTATTTATAGGTTTTCAAGCGAACGACCAAAGGTATATAATTTGTATAAAGATATGGTGCAGCAAAGACAAATTGTACACGGTGACAGTCGTCACGGGTATTGTCGAGGTATACAATCGTCACAAACTTAAGTAACAATTTCGAGTAAACACAGAGTGTAACAGTAATAGCGGATCGAACTTGTTTATAAAGGGGTATTTAGGTGTTATGATTATAGAGTACTAAATTTGGTAGACGTTCGCGAAAGAATCACGCTATTTGGAGTTATATTTTAAAAGTTATAGCGATGGGTGTATTTAGGTGACAACATGGGGTCTAAATAACAAGGTGGTATCATTGAAACGGGTTAAGGGTCAAATTAGTTCTGAAATTACGCGTGTACGTTTCATAAAGTTATAATGAAACGTTAAGTATGCACGATGTTTCGTTTCGTACAAATTTTAGTACGAAACGTCACTTTCACTTAAGGGAATTTCGTAGGAAGTTTCGCGTGCGAAATTTGTTACGCAAGATCGTGCGAAGTCACGTTTCTTTTGGCGCGCACTTTTGCACGTAAATGTTCCGGATGATGGATAAATAGTGAAGTGTAAGAGGAGAGTAGACATCTTTTCCTTTGGAAAAGTTTGTGGAAATTCTGGCTGATCTTGGTCTTGAGCGATTAATACCAAATTGGAGAAAAGACATTTTTGCATTGAAATCTCTTACTAACTAAATAGTGTTTTAGTAGTTAAGAGATAGAATTATTAAGAGTGGAGAGTAGTGGAAAACACTTTAATAAGAAGGGTTGAGCCACGAGGGAAAGAGACCAAACTAATGTTATGTGGACAAAAGCTTATTCTAATTTAAAGTTGATCCTTATGTGAGTGTGGTCCAATGTGGATGTGTATTTTCCAATGTGTGGAATGCGTGGTTGGGATTGTTTGTAGTAATGGGATTCTCTGAGAGGTAGGAGATCCTGTTACATATGGTATCAGAGCTTGGTTAAAAGCCAAAGAGAAGCTTGCTCACCCGAAAATCGACTGCCGTGACCAGAGAGGGTGCTCTGACCCGGGTTGGTGGAACCATAATGTGACTAGTAGGGGATTGGAGGGAAACTAAGTGACCACACTGCCAACGGCCGCTGGTTAGATGTGGGGCGTGCTTAGGTTCTTAGGACTAAGGCGGGATGGGCAGTGTAACCACCGCTGAAGCTCACTCTAATTACCTGGAGGCCAAACAAACTTGCTTTCTCTTAGCAATGATTCATGTGTAGAGGGAGGGCTTGAAGCCATGAAGGGTGAGGATAAGAGAGTAAAAGATCTTGATATAGTGAGAAGTGGAAATTTTGCTAATAGAGGAGAAGGAAAGTGGAGTACTTTACTTCTTCAAGAGCAAAGGAGTCCAGAAATGACTTAAAACTTTTCAAACCCTAAATTGTTACCTTTGAGAGCTTTCAATTTTGCTGTTGCAAAATTTGTGGGAAAATTCTTACATTTTGTTTCAATGTTGGGAAATTCAAATTTGAATTTGCACTAACTTACTGTCAACGTTTTTTATTATTTCTCAGATTTCAACATTTTTCAAAGGATTCCTTAAGGAGAAGAAGTCTTAGATTAGAACAATCTTAAGACTTCAAATCTACTGCAATTTTTTTTGGGAAATTATATTTTTTCTTTCATTTTGCTTGATTTCATTGTGTGATAATGACAAATTCTGCATGGAAACGTGAAATGGAGAATGGTTTGAATTTGTTAAAGAAGCGTACTGTGAAATTGATCAAAAGATTTAATAATCATGCTACCGCTGTGGATGAAACCATTTCCTAATTGAAAAGTGAATTGAAAGTTGTTAAAGAAAATGCAAATGTTTCAAATGAGAAATAAGATAAACTTATTAACTTAATTCAGACAAAGAATGATATTAATGACCAAAAGGGTGAAAGTAGTAAAAGAAATGCCAGTTTTAGGGAGGATGATCATGATAGACCTAAGAAGATAAAAGATCTGAAATTGTCTATTAGTGAGGCACCATCGTTTGATGGTAAGAAGATTGATGAGTTGGATGCTTAGATTTTTCACATGGAGTATTATTTGGAATCTAGAAATTGTGATCGTGATGATTACACTTTTTTTGCTGTTAGCTATGTGAAAGGCGATGCTCTGATGTGGTATTAAACTCAGAGAAGGTCTAAATTGATTCTTGATAATGCTAATTGGGAAACTTTTAAAACCGCGATCAAATCGCGATTCTTGTTTGTCACTTTTAAATTCAGAATGGAAGAAAAGTGGTTGAACTGTAAGCAGACTGGATCTGTGAAGGATTACACTGTGGAATTTGACTCATCTAGCATTTACGTCACAGGTTAGCTGTGTGAAAGGCGATGCTCAGATTTGGTATTACACTCAGAGAAGGTCTAAATTGATTCTTGATAATGCTAGTTGGGAAACTTTTAAAACCGCGATCAAATCGCGATTCTTGTCTGTCACTTTTAAATCCAGAATGGAAGAAAAGTGGTTGAACTGTAAGCAGACTGGATCTGTGAAGGATTACACTGTGGAATTTGACTCATCTAGCATTTACGTCACAGGTTAGCTGTGTGAAAGGCGATGCTCAGATTTGGTATTACACTCAGAGAAGGTCTAAATTGATTCTTGATAATGCTAGTTGGGAAACTTTTAAAACCGCGATCAAATCGCGATTTTTGTCTGTCACTTTTAAATCCAGAATGGAAGAAAAGTGGTTGAAGTGTAAGCAGACTGGATCTGTGAATGATTACACTGTGGAATTTGACTCATCTAGCATTTACGTCACAGGTTTGACTAATGAAATGACTAAGTTGCATTTCTTAAATTATCTAAACTCTATACTAAAATCAGAATTGAAAACATAAAAAATTAAATAATTTGAAAGAATTACAAGACAAGGCATTGGAAAAAGAGGATCAGTTGAAGTATAATCGGGAAACTAGATCACTTAGGGGTAATTTGAATGAAGTATCAGAGTGGGATGAGGGGGGATTTGTGGATGAGGGTCTGAATGCTGGTTTGGTGAATACGCAAAATATTTTCAGGGGAAATTAGAAGGGTGGACAGCGTGTTAATGCAGGAAACAAATTTAACAATAGACGGGGATACATTAAGAGCCCTAAACCAAGCATTAATGCTCAGAAGCCTAACTTTTCCATCCCTACATGCACTATTTGTCAAAAAAAGGGTCATAGAGCATTTGAGTGTGCACAACTGAAAAATATTAACTGTTATAACTGTTGAGAGGAGGGACATTTTAGTACAGACTACACAACATCTAAAAAGAAAGTCACTTGTTTCAAATGCGGAGGTCCAGATCATTACGCTAAAGACTGTACAGATAAAGGTTCTCATAAAACAGTCGATGTAAATGAAGGTCTCCAAGAGGATATTTCATTATATCTATCTGAGCAGGAAGCCAAAGAGGTGGGAAACGGAAAGGACTAACTGAAAGCCCTCAGTTGAGTCAACCAGATCCAGAAGTGAAAGAGTTAACTCTGGAGGGCAAATTAATGAATGGAAAAGTTAGGATAGCTGAATTTATTATGATTCTCACTACACTGCATAGTTTAAAGAATCCTTCTGATGAAATTCTCAACAACAGGCCTATGTTAGGATAGTTGAGTAATGATGACACCAGACACAGTTTGATTAGATTCGAGTCATTAGTGGAAGGAAAACCGTTGAGAGTAATGGTTGATTCAGGTGCCACAAATAATTTTATTTAACATAGATTTGTAGAGGAAAATAAAATTCGTAGTGTCATAAGGGAAAAGCCTTTACATATTCAAGTGACAAATGGTAATAAGTCCACATTAGACTTACAAACTGACACGATAGAAGTTGATATCCAGGGTCATAAAATGAAAGTTGTGTGTGAAATAATGAATTTGGGAAGTGAAGAACTAATTCTGGGAAAGCCTTGGTTAACTAAACACAATCCTCAAATTAATTGGGAAATTTACACCTTGAAAGTGAAGTCTGAAAACGTTTGGAAGGTTTTGCAAGCATTATCTCCTAAAAAATTGCATAGGAATCATATATATAACATAACCAGATTGGGAGTGGAATGTTTGATATCTGCTAAACAATTTACAAAGCACTTAAAAGATCAAACAAATCATCCTTTCTTGTTATTAGTAACTGAGGCAGCTACTGATGAAAGAGGGGGAGAAAACATTAACATTGATGCCATCCCTAAATCAGACACCACTAAAACTCTCGAAAAAATAAAATCTGATTTTATAACATACATTAATACATATGATGTTGCTGTTAAAGATTTGATTTTTGAATTTCAAGATGTTTTTCCAAGTGATTTACCCTTAGGAAGGCCGCTTTCCCGAGATGTAGAACATGTTATTAACCTTTAACCTGGATGCAACCCTCTTGTCACAAGAATTTTATATGCACAGTTTATTTGAGCAGGAGGAATTCAAGAAACAGACCAAGAAACTCCTAGAGAAAGGACATATTCAGCCCATCAAATCACCGTACAAAGCACCAGTTCTCTTCGTCAAAAAGAAGGACGAAACTTTGAGAATGTGTGTCGATTATCGTAGTCTGAACAAGATTACGGTGAAGGATAAGTATCCGTTACCTTTAATTTCTGATTTGATATATCGTTTAAAAGATGGTAAAGTATTTTCGTTGATTGACCTACGTAGTGGCTTTAATCAGGTGCCAATTAGAATTGAAGATGTTGATAAAACTGCTTTCAGACCAGGATGGGTCATTTGAAATGGATAGTGATGCCATTCGGCTTAATGAATGCACCCCCTACTTACCAAAGATTAATGAACCAAACCTTTTTAGATTACATAGATGAGTTTGTCCAAGTGTTTATAGATGATATTTTAGTTTACAGTGAATCTAAAGAACAACATGTAATTCATTTAAGAAGAGTGTTGGAAAGGTTAAGAGAAAGAAAATTATATGGAAAATTGTCAAAATCCAGCTTTCTAAAAGTGAACAATTATTTTTGGGACACATAGTTAGTGGGGAAGGTGTTAAAACAGATCCATCCAAAATTTTATCAATCCAAAATTGGAAACAACCTACTAATGTCACAAAAGTTAGATCATTTTTGGGATTGGCCACTTATTACAGGAAATTTATGAAGAACTTCAGTATGATCGCCGCACCTTTGACGGATTTACTTCGGGAGAATGAGACCTTTGTGTGGGGAGCTGATCTGGAGGGAGCATTCGAGGAACTAATAGGGAAGTTGACCTCTGCCCCTACACTGGTGTATCTTGACCCTGCTGGGGAATTTGAAGTTATGATCACTACACATGCATCTGATAAAGGTCTACGTGCAATCATAAGTCAAAAAGTCAGCAAACACTTTCATCCTATTGCTTTTTAGTATACAAAATTCAATGATGCTGGAAATAACTATACAGCACAGGAAAATGAATTACTTGCAATTGTACATGCATTGGTGAAATGGCGTTGTTATTTGCATAATAAAAAATTTACAATTCACTGTGATAATAAATCACTCTCTTATTTACAAAGATTAAGTGATGCACAGATTATGACTGGCAGACATGTTAGGTGGATGCAGATATTAACATATTTCAAATTTAATGTCAAACATATTCAGGGGAAAAAAAATGTAGTTGCAGATCCTTTAAGTAGATGTTTTGAAATAAGTGTTATGGTTCAGGATGAATTGTTTTTAGATACTGTTAGAAATGGTTATGATAAAGATCCTTATTTTGCTGTGATTTGCAAAAATATTTCGGGAGGGAATTTTGACCCATTGAATGAGAGGCGTGTCAAAACTTTAGACTACATGATGGTTTAGTGTATTTGCAAATTGGGGAAATATTATGCATTCTTGAAATGGGAGATAAAGAAAAAAAAAATTTAAAGCTCATGAGCATTTAGGACATCTAGGTCGACATAAAACTCTTAGTCTATTGCAAAGTGGATTGTTTTGGCCTGGGATGGCAAAGAAGGTGTTAAAACACGCGGAAAATTGTGTCCATTGCCAACACAGTAAAACTTGTACCCAAAAACCTAAAGGTCTCTTAAAACCTTTGGATATCCGTGAAAGACCGTGGGAAATTGTCACTTTGGATTTTATTGTCAAGTTGCCTGTTACATCTTAAATAAATGACAATATCATGGTCGTAGTCGATAGGTTCAGTAAAATCGCAATCTTTATTTTTTGCAAAACCACTCATTCAGTTATAGATATTGCAAAGTTATATTTTGACAACGTGGTCAGACATCTTGGAGTCCTTCTATCTATAGTCAGTGATAGAGATTATAAATTTACGTTTGCTTTTTGGAAAGAATTACAGCAAAATTTAGGCTCTGAATTGAAAATGAGTACCGCTTATCATCCTCAGACAGATGGACAGACATAAAGGATGAACCGTACACTAGAGAAAATGCTTATGATTGTTTGCAGTGGAGTTTAGAACACATGGGAATTTAAATTGCCATTAATGGGATTTGCATACAATTCATGTAAGCATGCTAGTACAGGTTTCTCACCATTTAAAGTTGCATACAAATACCAACCTAGAGAAGCAATAGACTTAATAACAGGGGTCACTCAAGAGAATAGAGGTTATGGAACAGAGTTTTGGGAATACGTTCAAACAGTTTGGAAAACTGTCCGGGATGCATTAGTGGAGGCACAAAGGAGACAAAAATTAAATGCTAACCGCAAACGGGGTGATTGGGTGTTACGCACAGGTGACAAGGTTTGGCTTTCCACAACTCATTACAAGTGCAAGATCATTGGACCATTTACTGTAATCGAGATGATATCGTCAGTTGCTGCCAAATCGGACTTTTCGCCTTCAACAAAAATTCATCCAGTGATACACATCAGCCAATTGAAACCAGCGAATCTTCGACCAACTAAAAGAGAATTGGAAATGGATCCCTCAATAATTATAGTACCTGAAGTCCACAGATGGGTAATAGATTGGGTTGGTCAACGGTTCAAGATCAGCGATACTATATTATGGCAAGTGATTTATCTAGGAAGGCCTGAGGATGAGTTGACTTTAGAGGATAAAAATTCTAATTTTTTACAGAGGTATTGGAGGGATAATAATATAGAAGTTCCGTCTTGAGAATTAAAGGTGTTTTAATTGAGGTCAGTTAAAAATAAGGAGGGGATGATGTAACAGTAATGGCGGATGGAACTTGTTTATAAAACGGTATTTAGGTGTTATGATTATAGATTACTAAATTTGGTAGACGTCCGCGAAAGAGTCACGCTATTTGGAGTTATATTTTAAAAGTTATAGCGATGGGTGTATTTAGGTGACAGCGTGGGGTCTAAATAACAAGTGGGTATCATTGAAACAGGATAAGGGTCAAATTTATACCGAAACTACACGTGTACGTTTCATAAAGTTCTAATGAAACGTTTAGTATGCACGGTGGTTCGTTTCGTACAAATTTTAGTACGAAACGTCACTTTCACTTAAGGGAATTTCGTGGGTAGTTTCGCGTGCGAAATTTGTTACGCACGATCGTGCTAAGTCGCGTTTCGTTTGGTGCGCACTTTTGCACGTAAATGTTACGTAGTGAAACGTAACGTTTGATTGGTTAGTAAATTGCTAAGTAGCTAGTAAGATATTTCGCACGTTTTTGCATTGGTCAGTCTGAGTCCTTGCTGATCAATGATTGGCCCAGGTAAAAGCCTGTTAAAACGGAGCGTTGACTCTGGCCTGGCTAGTCCAGAGCGATGATGGATAAATAGTGAAGTGTAATAGGAGAGTAGACATCTTTTCTTTTGGAAAAGTTTGTGGAAATTCCGGCTGATCTTGGTCTTGAGCGATTAATACCTTATTGGAGAAAAGGCCTTTTTGCATTGAAATCTCTTACTAACTAAATAGTGTTTTAGTAGTTAAGAGATGAAATTATTACGAGTGGAGAGTAGTGGAAAACACTTTTATAAGAAGGGTTGAGCCACGAAGGCAAGAGACCAAGCTAATGTTATGTGGACAGAAGCTTCTTCTAATTTAAAGTTTTTCCTTATGTGAGTGTGGTCCAATGTGGATGTGTATTTTCCAATGTGTGGAATGCGTGTTGGAATTGTTTGTAGTAATGTAATTTTCCGAGAGGTAGGAGATCGTGTTACATAGAGACACATGAAATTCGGGTACGACGAATCCGCGCTAAAATACAAAGTAAGTTCTCTAAGTTACAAGTACATGGGGTCGTACTCTTAATGTTTTTTTCGCCACTAACAACTTATCCTTGTACACAATTGTCAGATTGTGGATCTGGCGGTTGGGATTGAAAGGTACGATTACTTGTTTCCGATTGGCGGTCTTAGCTTTGAAAATGTGACAGGTGTGTACGGAAAAAAATAGTTTATGTGGCAAAAAAACCATTAACAATAATAGCGATTCATGGTGTACTTTGATGTTTGAAAACTTGTATCGCCTAGCTGATGATAGCGACCTCGTTCGTTAAACAGCTTTTGATGTAACGATTTTGTCGCTCGAGTATTTCTCGTTTTCGGGCTCTCCTTCCTTCCTACATAAAATTAAAAGTAAAATAACAACCTTCGTCGTGTAGAATTAACAAAATTTGTAAATGTCTTCTGATCGATAAACATACGGCATGCAACAGTGCTTCTGTCAATCCTTTTCCGTACATTTCTCCCCGTTTCCTATAGAGTATTTTTATTGTTCCAAGCGCAAGACTCCTTTCTCTCTTTATTTTGTGGGTCTTCTATTATTGGGCCGGGAATTGGGCAGTGACGTCGTTTTGTTCCGTCTCCTGCCTTTTTTTGTTCTTTTGACACGGTTTCCCGATCATGCGATCATTCCATCAACGACAACAAAAAAATTATAATTTTATAACCAAAACTTTGAAACATTACTTTGGATTTTAACGTAGATTTTACGGTGTACTTTTCAAAGTGTTCTTATGGGTACGACCCCATGGAGGTGATACTTTGAAAAAGTATTTTCGGATGTAGTGAAGTGTTCCATACTACTTTGAAAAGCGTCCATTTGTGCGAAATGAAATTGAAACTTTGAAATGTGACGGTTGTAGACGTAGGTACATTTTTGAGACGATTGACGACGTTTACGAAATTGGTGACGCTAACAAAAAAAACGACAGTTGTAGACGTCTACATTTTTGTAATTTTGTGACATGGCAGATGTTTAGGGTTTTGTAACATTGTAACAACACGCTCACTTGTGACGTCACATATTATAGAACTTTCGGTCATAGGTACCCGATTTGGTTTTCTCTACTTTCTTTGCTCTACTTGCCATAAAAATATACATAAAGGTAGTCAAAAGAATTATTTTTCAAATATCTTTAATTTCATACCAGTTTTGTCGTGCCTCATTCTAAAAAGTGTGAGATAAAAGTGATAGTGTGAGAGGCAGAGGGGAGAGGCGACGACGATGCAAAATTATACCGATGACCCATGAATGAAATTGGAGATTCGAGACCCCTGCAAATTTTTTTCCGTACATCCTCGTATTTTCCGTACATGCACATGACGCGCAGGGAGAAAAATAGCGAGTACTCTCCCTCATCCTAAAATTTCCCCCCTCGTGTGGCGCGTGCGTGGGTCATTTTTCATTTGTTGGTTGGGTGGTACTTTCGTTGAAATCATGTCGCGAGGTGCTTTTTGATGAAGTTTTTTGACAGGCTGGAATCTCTTGCCAGGGGGTCGAAAAAGGAAAATGCCAAAATGCGTTCACATGACAACCTACATGAAGTACATTCAAAGTATCGACTTGAGGTTTGTTGTAATTTTAAAGAATTGATTTTTTTGTATGGCTAAAGTTTTCTCGTACGGAACTGCGTTTTCAGTGAAAACGACAGAGTAAAGTCGATACTTTAATACATAGGGACGTACCCTATGTCAATCGTTACTTGCGTGTTCATTATTTCGAATATGTGATAGTTGTAGACGTCTACAAAATGTGCGACAGTCTACGAAACGAAATGTAGACGACTACGAAACTATGAAACTTCCTAAAAACGGCGACGGTTGTAGACGTCGAGGTTTTTGTGACGTTGTAGATGTTTAGGGTTTTGTGACATAGCGAAGTCATGTTACCATGTGACGTCATCTGTATGTACATTTTCTGCCATGGCTTCTCGATTGGGTTTCTTATTTTTTATCATTTGATATGTCATCAAACTTAGACCAAAAATATATAAAAAAAGGAAAAAATATATATCTTTCATTTGATACTATTATCGCTGCATCTCGTGTAAATAAGGGTGTGTCCCCATGTTTTCAAGCAAGGGTTTTTTCCCGTCGTTTTCACAGAAAATGGGACTTCCTACGAGAAAATATTACGCCGTATGAAAAATGGGCAAAAACACAAGTACCTTTTGCGTCATCTTGGAACTTAAAAGGTACGGCGATTTGGCGTTATTATCATTGCGACCCACTTCCATCTCATCTTCACATTTGTTATGGAATCAAATCGCGATCTGATTTTAACCAAAATAACACCCTATCGACGAATAGAAAACATGTATTGCACGAGTGAGACGTTTTCGAAAAATTTTGAACGAGGGAGAATACACGCTATTTTTTTCCATGCTCGTCACGCACATGTATGTACAAAAATGACAAGTATATATGACAAAATTTCGTCGGGGTCTCAGACCTCCACTTTCATCCATGGGTCCTTTGCAAAAATTTACAACGTCCTTGTCTCTCCCCATATTTTTCATTCAACCGCTCCTCTTTCTCTCATCTCTAAATAAAATGCATCAATAATAGTATCAAATGAAAGATATATTTTTTTCTTTTTTTTTTAAATATTTTTGGTGATATTTTGATGACATATCGAATGATAAATGGTAAGAAAAAAACATAGAAAAGCCATGGCGGAAAGTTTACGTGTTGATGACGTCACAAGGTAGCATGACTTCGCAAGGTACAGTAGCATGACTTCGCAATGTCACAAAACCCGAAACATCTACAATGTCACAAAAAACTCGACGTCTACAACCGTCGCCGTTTTTGTTGACGTCACTAATTTTAGGAAGTTTTGTAGTCCCCTACATTTCGTTTCGTACTATCGTAGGTTGTCGCATATTTTGTAGACGTCTACAACTGTCACTTATTTGAAGTTATGAAGGCGCAAGTAATGATTGACATAGGGTACGTCCCCATGTATTAAAGTACATACTTTTCTCTGTCTTTTTGCCCTAAAATTCAGGGAACTTTGAAAAAACTTTAGCCGTACCAGAAAATCATTTTTACCAAAGTAAAGTGAACGTCAATTTATACTTTGGATGTACGACGTGTTTGTCGTCATGTGAACGCATTTTGGCATTTTCCCCTTTCGACCCCCGGGCAAGAGAATCCAGCCCAAAAAAAAACTTCATCCAAAATCACATCGAGGGGGTGATTTTAGTTCAAGTACTGCCCAAACAGCGAATGAAAAACGAACCACGCACACGCCACACGATTTGTAAATTTTTTGGACGAGGGAGAGTCCTCGCTATTTTTCTCTGTACCTGTCACGCGCTATGTACGGAAAGAAATTTGCAGGGGTCTCAGACTTCCACTTGCATACATGGGTCCTTTGTATAATTTTTCGCGGTCGTTGCCTCTCCTCTCTCCCTCTCACACTATCTCTTGTATCTCACACTTTTTAGAATGAGACACGACAATGTTGGTATAAAATGAAAGATCTTTAAAAATATATTTTTTGAAATTTTTTAGGTTTTTATTTAATGGCAAATCAAGTGAGAAAAGTAGAAAAAGCGAAATCGGGAAACCATGGCGGAAAGTTCTTGAATCCGTGACGTCGACTTTGTCACAAGTGAGCGTGACGTCACAATGTCACCAAACCCTAAACATTTGCAATTTCACAAAAATCTAGACGTCTACAACTGTCGCTGTTTTTGTTGGCGTCACTAATCGTTGGAAGTTTCGTAGTCGGCTTCAATCGTCACAGGTTGTACCTACGTCTACAACCGTCACATGTCAAAGTTCGGATTTCATTTTCACACATTGGGACGCTCTTCAAAGTAGTATGGTGAATCTTCACTATAGTCCAAAATACTTTATCAAAGTACCGATTACACGGGGACGTACCCATAGGCACACTTTAAAAAGTACATCGTAAAATCTGCGCTAAAATCCAAAGTAACGTTTCAAAGTTTCGGTTACATGGGGATACACCCTTTGAGAGAAAGAGGAGTGGTTGAGTGAGAAAGTGGGGTAGAGACGAGGATGACGTAAATTTTTGCTAAGGACCCATGAAGGAAAGTGGAGGTCCGTGACCCCTGCAAGTTTTGCTCCGTACATGTTTGTCATTTTCTTATGTGCATGCGCGTGACGAGCAGCGAAAAAAATAACGTGTATTTTGAGTGCAATTTTTTTCGAAAACGTTTGACGCGTGCGATCCATGTTTTCTATTCGTCAATAGGATATTATTTTGATTAAAATCACGTCGCGATTTGATTCCAGTGCAAGTGTGAAGATGAGCTGGAAGTGGGTCGCGATGATAATAACGCCAAGTTGCCGTACCTTCCAAGCTACAAGATGACGCAAAGTGTACTTTTGTTTTTTCCCATTTTTCGTACGGCCTAATATTTTCTCGTTGCAAGTCCCATTTTCTGTGAAAACGACGGGAAAAAACCCTTACTTGAACACATGGGGGGACACACCCTAAGTTTTTATCCTGGTTCTTTGTTTTGTAAGGCCGATAAATAAAAACTTAACTGAAGACGATTAACGCACACGTTTTCGACTTTTCGGGTTCTTATGTTGACAAAGGAGATAGCGCGGCTCACAAAACCACGACGCCGGTTTCAAAATTTAACGTCCCGGCGGGGAAAATCGCGGGATTTTTGAGTATTCCGGGTTTTGCTCCTCCGAGCGGACATCGAAGAAGCCACGCGTCAACCTTGAATTTATGGATGAACGACGGCTGTTTTGGGGCCACCGATGAAAATGTACGAAATAGTAAATACTGTACTGTACGATGTTGTTACTGTACTGTAGTTAAATAATTAAATTGTTTTCTAACTGTAGGGGGGGTATATGATGACATCATAGGTAAGCGACGACGTCGGATAAGGCTGATTGAGCGTCCCTTGTTGTAACAAGCGTCCGTACTTCTAACAAACATGTGACTGGTACGTCGGAACGGTACGGTTACAAGGATTCACAGGGATCGCAAATCGGTATCGACCAATGCGCTCAGTTTGTTTTCCTCTGGCAATGATGTTAAAAAAAGCTCGTATTGTAGAAAATGAAATCGGAAAATTCGAACTAACTGGGGACATTATGGACTTCAATTGTACTACACCGCGCATCGTTATTAGTGTCAACGACACTAATTTGGGCTCTTAAAATTTTGATTTTTTTCCTCAAATAGGATACATGATTTTAATTTTTCCTTGACGTTAATTAAGGTACCGTACAAAATAGCGTAAAGGACGAATTACAATAATATCTAAATAGTGTGGTGTACGGTCGATGCAAGACCGTACATAAATGTACCTTTTCAAGTGAAAATTTTACAAAAAATGAGTTAAATCAGACACGCACGCATAGGATCGTGCGCTAAAAAAAAGGGATTGTTCTGACACGTAAATTAGTCTTACATGTACGGATATATAAATTTCACGACGGCGTACGATTTTTCATATTTTGTACGAATACATATATTAATGTATATAGTTGTACAACGAATATTCCATTTTGCTGTTCCCAAATTAGCATAAACGCCGAAATTAGAATACACCTTTAAAAAAAAATAAAAAAAATCTTAATTAGCGTCAATGACGGTATATTTACTTCCACACTATTTAAAATTTGACACTAATAACGATGCGCGGTGTACTGTACACCGCCAATCGTTATTAGCGTTGTGTACGCTAATTCCGTCCCGCTTTTTTTTTTTTTTAATTATCAAATAGAATTATCCACACTATTTAAAAAACACTAATTCCTAATTAGAATAGACGATTTCTTCGAAAATTTTCAAATTCCCAATTAGCGTAAACCACGCTAATTATTCGTATACGCTAAAAAAACTTACACGCTAATAACGATTGGCGGTGTACTGTACACCGTGAATCGGTATTGGCGTAATGGACGCTATTTAAGGTACCTTTTTTTTTCCCCAAATTCTTAAACAGCATAAATTATTCTGTTTTTTCTTTTACGCCATTTAGGGTTCTTTTCCAATTTTTATCATCTAAATAGAGTGTTGTACGGTTGGTGTCAGACCGTACAAAAATGTACCTTTTTAAGTGAGAAAGTATAATTAATGGGTTTTAGTAACCACGGACGCATGAGAATATGCGCTCTAAAAAGGGGATGCAATCGGGCTGTCAAAAATCACGTTCTCACATATTGGTCCGGCAACTGCGTTTCGACGGTGTGAACGTACAATTTGTGTAAGATTTGTCAGATTTTGAACAAAACCTATATTAGTGTAAACAAGTTTGGGGCGGGTGTTTATTTTTTTTTAAATCCAAATTAGTATAAGTAAATAACTAAATATCCAGTATGTATGTTTTTTTTGAAAAATCCAAATTCTCAATTAGCGTAAATAACGGTAATTGTTCCTACACCGCTACACGCTAAAGAAACCTTTACGCGAATAACGATTCACGGTGTACTGTGCAACCGGTCGTAGTGGTCCGTTCCATGTCACGTGTGACATGTGGACGTCACATGTTTGCTAAAAGTCAGGACGCTCGTTGCAAGAGGTGACGCTCAAGCAGTTCAGAGTCATCATACGTCATCATATGTGATGTCATCGTATCTTTACTATATTTCGAGCTTTTGTACAACTCATTTTAATAGTTTAATTTGTACTATTCGGTAAAACTTCGTACATTTCCGTAAAAGTTTGTACATTTCCCGTAAATTTCCTGTTCATTTTACCGGACAGAAAGTACTAAGAAGTGCAACGTATCTTTTCGTCATAGTCCGTACATTTATCGTAAAACACCGTACATTTCCCGTAAGATACCGTACATTGACGTAAAATAATAAAATTCCCGTTCAGTTTACCGGACAGAAAGTACTCCACGTTTTTATGCGATTTTTTCAAAAGATACGAACTGAACGTAAAAATCGGGAAAAAATGAAAAAATCGCACGATTTGAACAACAGCGGTGAATTAGTTTTATCGTATTTCTGTTCACCTGTACGGTACCAAAGGTTCAGTACACCGTCAATCGCTATTAGAGTATATAACGCCAATTCGATGCCCTTTTTTCAAAAAAAAAAACCTGAAATACAATCCATAATTCTATTTTTTCCATTATTCTAATTAGGTTTTTTTTTCAATTAGCGTTAATAGTGGAAGTACACTGTGATGGAAATAGTGTGACGTACGGACAGGGTATCTCCGTATGAAATGGTACTTTTTGAATTACAAAAGCATAAAAAATACACTTAACATTATTGCGCACACATGTGAATGTGCACTGGAAGAAAGAGACGCAAACTCGTCGAAAAAAATCACGTTCTCATATGTTCGTCCGTCGACCGTGTGAACAGTGCGGCGGCGTACGAATTGTCAGATTTTGTATGGATACACATATTACTGTAGACATTGAAAGGGCGGGTATTTATTATTCAGGACAACCCAAAATACAGTTAGGGATAATTAGTATATATATATTTTTTCAAAAAAATAAAATTCCCGATTAGTGTTAATAACACCAATTTTTTTTTACGCTATTTATTCCTTTACTCTAATAGCGATTGACGGTGTAGAGGTTTCGACCAGTCATCACCCAAAACGTTTGAGCTTTTTGAACTCGAGAAACTGTTCCGTAGTCCAGTCATTTTGTTTAACTATTTTTCACTTTTTTGACATGTGCCTTGTGTGAATGGGGTCATTTACAAGGGAGTTATTTTCGAATCTGGCATCCACGTGGCAGCTTTCTCTGTTCTAGTCCCTCTCGTCGTCCTTCCCTATTTGCAACTGCCTACCATCCGACAGGTGAATGACGCTCGGCCTCATGACCCACCGACAAATATCGGCCCTAGTGTTTCACAGCAGCAATGCGTTCCCACCGACAAATTCTGGTTGTTTCTCTTTTTGATATCACAACGCCGCTGTTTTCACAACAGCACATACATAGCTTTCGTCCACTTAAATCTCGCCAAGTTTCGATCTTGGAGAGGCTCTATTTTGAAACGTATTCGCGACAAACCGAAATTAGCTGAGCTGTTGGCTCGGATAAAAAGGAAGAGATTCCGGACCTATTTTTGTCGTTTCGGGAAGTCCTCTTTGGCACATGGCTCAATGATACCAAGTAACCAACATAAGAAGAGTATCAGCATGCAATATCTTTCATTTTTTTTCATTCACTACTGAACAGTACAACTAATTGCATCTAGTAAATCAGTTAATACGTGATTTTTTCAACAAATTGATCTCATTTTTTTTAATCCATTTTAACAGTTTGCTTTTTTTTTTTTTTGCTTATTAAGACTCTGGATATAATATAATAGGGAAAAATACTGTTGTTTAGGTTTGTAGGCTGTCAATAAGACTTGTGTTTCTTTTTTCACATCCTTTTTTGCCATGCCTCCTCCTGAAGTGGTGAAGGATGAGAGTTTAGGTTTGGAAAAGGTCGTTTTGAAAGAGGCACATGGCTGCACTGCTGAGGTAAACACATCATAAGGAAATCATCAGTTGTTTCATGACACAGTTTGTTGTTGTTTCCTCGAATCGTAATAGTTTCATATTAATAGTTTGTAAAAATGTGCAGTTATTCCACATTTTTTTTTTTCAACTTAAATCTCTTGATTCAGATTTCGTCATCATTTGTTACAGGTCTTTCTTCATGGAGGCCATGTGACTTCTTGGAAAAGCGAGAAGGGAGAAGAACATTTGTTTTTGAGCAGTAAGGTTAGGCATCTAAGCACAAAATAAATCTTTCAAACTTCTTATAAATACAATACGATACAGGATTTATCCTCTCTGTCTCATTTTTCCCTTATGTTTGCGAGAGCGAATAAAATTTGCGCAGTTTTGTATTGTAATCTATACCGTAATCAAAACCTAAGTTCAGAGAGCAAGCTATTGCTTAAGCCATGTTTTTTTTTTTTTTCCTTTGGTAGATCAACATAACAAATGCTAACATGTCAAATTGGTGTCGACGTCTGCTGACGCTGTCTTTTTTTGTTACAACAGGCAGTCTTCAAACCACCTAAAGCCATCCGTGGTGGTATTCCAATATGTTTTCCCCAGGTATGTCATGTGCCATATGTTTGTTGACATGTATTATCTATCTAAAAAAGTCTGTCTCTTGCAGTTTTTTTGACTATACAAGGACTTTTAAATTTCATCATTCTGACACCATAAGAATCTGTAATTACAAATGAAAATCAATTGGAAATTATGATTTATCAATATTTGAAAGTATGATGTTGGATTTAAACTGCATACCAGCTATGTTCTGGTTTCCCTGCTAATATTTCTGCCGGAGCCTTTACATGGTTGGAGAAAAGTTACGTAAGGTTGACAGACACATAAGGCTGGGCCCCATTAGGCCTTTTTTGTGGTCATTTCATGACCGTTTTCAATGATTGGATGGTTTCTATTCTATGGCCATAAGCCGCTCAATCATTTAAAACGGTCATGCGATGACCTGAAAAGTGGCCTAATAGACCAGCTCTTAGTTAAAAAAAGTTACATGCACAAAAGATTCGTCGTGCGAGCTTTTCCTCTTATGAGTGGATCTGGTGGATGGTGCAGTTTGGCCCTATGGGACCTCTGGATCAGCATGGATTTGCTAGAAATAGGCCATGGATCATTGATCCAGAAAGTACAAATGAAGATCCCTATGCTGTGGATCTCCTTTTAGTGCCATCCGAGGATGACAAGAAACTGTGGCCTCACAGGCATGTCCTTTCCGTTTTTGTTTACCCTTCTGGAAGAGTTTTAACTCTTGTGTTTGCAGTCTAAGTGAGAAAGTACAATTGCAGTTTGAAGTCAACAAGTACAATTACAAACTTTAGTTTAAAAGTACATTTGCAAGCTAGGTCAAATACCTTTTTTCGTTGGCAATGGAAGGCATTCGAGAAAGTAGTTTTAAAGACAGTTATGAATATTCATGCAGTTGGTGTGAATTATACAGCAATTGGCCAATGCCGAACACTGGTTTTGTGTATCATTGTTTGTCATCATGATGCGCAGATGCCTTGTTGAGTTTTACCGATCTACATTTCCCATATTGTATTGGTGCTGATAGCATAAGGAGCTACACTTACCATTTTGCAGCTTTGAGCTCCGAATGCGAGTAAATGTTGGGCCGGGAGGAGAGTTATCGTCATTGGTTCGTGTCAGTAACGTTGATACCAAGCCGTTCACATTCACCTTTGCTTTGCATACGTATCTCGCCGTATCGGATATAAGGTGAGCACAGCTGCAAATTTTATATTGCGGTTGATTAAGGATGAGATTTTATGCACCTGTTAATTAGGAAGAGAATGGGAAAATATGAATGTGATTATTTAGGAAGAGAAGTTGCGCTTGCTTGCTATTTTGGATCCCTGGTCATCTAAGTGAAAAGTAGTGAAGAGTAGTGTTCATTGGCAGCAACGTCAGGACAATCACGTAGGTAATATTTTGTACGAATTGTGATTTCAATGTTGTTATGATCAGCATTGTTAATTTTTTGGCTCACTCATGCTGGGTTTTTGTTGAAATGTTCGCTCCAAGGGCAGTGAGGTGCGTATCGAGGGGCTTGAAACTTTGGACTATTTGGACAACCTGAAAGGGAGGGAACGGGTCACTGATCAGGGTGATTCCATATCTTTTGACTCTGAGGTATTTTCAGACCACGGCAACCATCAATTTTTGAACATGTTGGGTTATCTTGTATACTGTTTGATAATGACGAGTCTAGCCATTGGTTATTAGCATACAGGAAACAATGTTAAATTTACTGGAAACATGTATACAGCTATGGTTGTTGAGCTTTTTGAGGATCATGTTCAACCTCTTGCCACTGATAGGCTATCTACATGAGGTTTATACGAGACACAGGCAGGCAATTGTGTAGAAGTGATGTTGACAAAGGGAACCCCTTTTTCCGTGCAGTTTGACCGGATATATTTGAGCACTCCGACCAAAATTGCCATTGTGGATCATTCAAAGCATAAAACCGTGGTTATTGTCAAGGAAGGGATGCCTGATGCAGGTAAGTTTTGGCCACCACTTGTTCTGGATTTTGCATCAGTAGGTTGCTACACTGCCAGAAACATGTTCTGCATGTAGAAATCTCCTGTAGGATTAATAACGATTATGTGCATCATACTTATCTTGTAATTACATATACGCCATTACTGGCGCCAGTGGCCAGTATTCGCAGTAATAATACAGAAAAATGTAAGAATCATACACTTTCCTGTACAATTACTTGCCAATAATGCCAGCAATTGGGTATCTTTAATTACCCGATTATTGACCAAATTATGTACATGAAGAGTGTATATGGATGATGTGTGGGTCGACGACTAAGGCTATATTGTCGTTGATTGTTTGTTGCTGTTTACCTCATTGATTTGTTATAGATGGAAACAGTGTCTTCTAAGATAAATCGCAAAGTAGGCATTGGGTGTTCTGCACTTATGGTGTTTCAGTTGCGGCGCATTTGATTAGAAGGATCTTGATAGTGGTCGTCCTTTCCTTACCTTGGAGTAATGGCTACTCTTGACACTCGCATAAATTGGCATGGTTAACCTTTGATGAGATGGGTATCAGATTCTTTTGTTCAGATGGTAAAGGATTCTTCTGATGAGATCATGAAGGATTGTTTTGATAAGTTGATAAAGGACTTTTGATGAGATGATATAAGATGATTTTGATTAGATGATAAAGGATTCTTTTGATAAGATGATAATGGATTTTTCTGATGGGATGATAAAGGATTCTTTTGATGAGACAATAAAGGATTCTCTTGATGAGATGATAAAGGATTCTTTTCATGAGATGATAAAGTATGTTTTTGATGTGACGAGAAAGGATTCTTTTGGTAAGATGTTAAAGGATTCATTTCATGAGGCGATAAAGGTTTCTTTTGATGAGACCATCAGGATTCTCTTGATGAGATAAGTAAGGATTGTTTTCATGAGACGATAAAGGATTCATTTGATGCGACGAGAGAGGATTCCTTTGATGAGATGATTTTGATGAGATCATGAAGGATTCCTTTGATGTGATGATAACGGATTCTTTTGATGAGATGATAAAGGATTTTGATAAGATGATAATCCTTTTGATGAGATGGTACATGATTTTTTTATGATTATTCTGATTAGACAATAAAGGATTCTCTTGATGTGCTGTTGAAGGATTCTTTTCATGGGATAGTGAAGAATCCTTTTGATGAGATGATAAAGGATTCTTTCGATGGAAAAATAAAGGATTCTTTTGATGAGACGATAAAGGATTTGTTTGAAGAGACGTTGATAAGATGTTAAACGATTTTTCTGATAAGATGATAAATGATTTGTTTGAGGAGATGATAAAGGATTTGTTTGATGAGACAATATAGGATTCTTTTGATGAGGATTAAGGATTCTTTTGGTGAGACGATAAAGGATTCTTTTGACGAGTTGATACAAGATTCCTTTGATATGATGATGAAGGATTCTTTTGATGAAATGATAAAGAATTCTTTTGACCAGTTAATAAATGATTCCTTTGATGAGATGGTAAAGGATTTTTTTGATAAGAGAATAAAGGATTCTTTTGCTGAGACGATAAAGGATTTTTTAGATGAGATGATGAAGGATTCTTTTGACGAGTTGATAAAAGATTCCTTGGGATGAAACGATCAAGGATTTTTTTGATGAGAGGATGGTTGATTTTTTTAATGCGGTGGTAAAGTACTCCTTTGATGAGATGTTAAAGGATTCGATTGCAGAGATGTTTTTTTTTCTGATTAGATAATAAAGGATTTATAAAGGATTTTTTTTGCTGAGATGTGCAGTGGTATGGAATCCATGGAAGGACAAAGCGAAGGGAATGTCAGATTTTGGAGACGATGACTATAAGCGCATGGTGTGTGTTGAAGCCGCGTCAATAGAGAAACCTATAACTCTTAAACCAGGAGAAGAATGGCTCGGACGACAAGAGTTGAAAGCGGTTCCTTCGAGCTACTACAGTGGTCAATTAGACCCAAATTTGGTGTTGAAAGGTGTACATTGATCCTCCATGTTTTGTAAATTCTTTTAGGTCTGCTCGGGGGACTTGTTGAAAAGGACGAAGAAGACTACTAAAGTAGTTCTCCACAATTTGGAGATGCTCGCAGATTTTATGGGGACATAATTTTGTTAATTACACCACCTGTTATTGGAACATTTGACTCTTCCTAAGAGGGGATAGCCCGGACTACATTTAGTATGTCTACTGTCTTACCTCCGAGGTTGTCTTGTGAGGCAAGTAAAAAGTACTTGACAGTTCCATGTGGCAATTGCAGTTTGCCGTTTGCAGTTTAATTCTTCTACTTTGCACCGCTGATGGTTATTTGGACCTCTTCTTAGAAAATATGACTGAGTAAATGATGTGTACTCGGAAAAAAGCAATTTCTTTTTTGTTTTCTCAGATTTAAACCTTCGTCTTTCAGATGTCTTTGTCTTGATGAAGTTGTACATGAGAGTTTTTGGTTTATGTGGATCTTGGTATTCTTCGAAAAGAAAAAGAGGAAACGTGTTCGAACGATCTGTAGTAAATCCCGTATTGTAAGGGTTAACACGCGTTTCCCAGGAATAATATGCCTATTTTATGCCTAATTTTATGTATATTTTATTTTATAATATGCCTATAAAAGGGTTACGCGGTAAAGAGATTGCACAAGTTTTCACACTTTTGATATATGGTTGCAATATTATGACCAGAGTCAGTTATTCTTGTTCGATCCCTTCATTCGTTTTTACTGTTTCAAAACCGAAAAATTGCCCGTAACTGTCTGGAGGAAGTATATTTATGACTCAATTTCGTAAAGTATTTCAGATGGGCAATCTGAATGAGGTTTTAGTCTTGACTTAAAGTTTTGATATAACCCGAAAAACTCGGTCTGTTAAAGAACCATGGAAAACAGAGTGTTAGTGTTTGAAATTAATGGTACGAGAAATTATTGACAATAAATTTTATGATGTTTTTTTAGCAAAGTCTCCGGTATTCCTGAATTTTTGAAAAAAGTGACACTTCCTAAATTTGACCAGTCTTGGTGAAATATTTGGTAACTTTTCTGGGGATGGTACTAAACTTGGGTAATACCTTGAATATATATCTAAATAGTAAGGAATGTTAATTTAAAAATAAGTTATAATTAATACATAAAAACATAATCATAGGACTAAGTTTCCTCCCGCGGTTAGGAGGAATAGGGAACAAAACCTCGTGTTCCTCTCTATGGAAAATTCTAGTTATCTAATCAAACTAAGTGATTTTTTTTATTCATTTATTTATTTAATCATTTATTTATTAATTAATTAAATAATTTCTGTGTTTTTTCTGCTTTTTAATGTGGGGCAATCAATGATAGTATTAATGATTAATAACCGCAAAGATTCGTAACTCTTTCTCACATTGGAGATTACAAGTCTTATAATAAAAAAAATTGATCCTCGTGTTGAATATGGAGACATATGGGTATGACACATCGCCACTGTTCCCATATGTGGATTATCTATAAAAGAATACCCCCCCCCTCTCTCTCTCTCTCTCTCTCTCTCTCTCTCTCTCTCTCTCTCTCTCTCTCTCTCTCTCTCTCTCTCTCTCACACACACACTCTCTCTCTCTCTCTCTCACACACACTCTCT